>BSCZ01002607.1:0-124592 GCA_027924225.1 Bjerkandera adusta
CGCGGACTACTCTGGCACATACGGCATCACGTCCGCCGGCAACTCGCTCACGCTCAAGTTCGTGACGGGCTCGAACGTCGGCTCTCGCGTGTACCTGATGGCGGACGACACGCACTACCAGATGTTCAAGCTGCTGAACCAAGAGTTCACGTTCGACGTCGACATGTCGAACCTTCCGTGCGGTCTCAACGGCGCGCTTTACCTTTCTGAGATGGACGAGGACGGCGGCCTGTCGCGCTTCCCGACGAACAAGGCTGGAGCCAAGTACGGCACTGGCTACTGCGACTCGCAGTGCCCGCGCGACATCAAGTTCATCAACGGCAAGGTGTGCATGTCTGCAGATTTCTACTAAACGAACCGACAACTGACATGACCTCTCTTTCTCCTTGTAGGCCAACGTCGAGGGCTGGACCGGCACGAGTGCCAACGCCGGCAACGGTGGTCTCGGGACGTGCTGCAGCGAGATGGACATCTGGGAGGCGAACAACGACGCGGCTGCGCTCACCCCGCACCCGTGCAGCACGACCGGCCAGGAGAGCTGCTCGGGCGACCAGTGTGCGCGCGACACCGGACTGTGCGACGCCGACGGCTGCGACTTCAACTCGTTCCGCATGGGCGACAAGACGTTCCTCGGCAAGGGCATGACCGTCGACACCTCCAAGCCATTCACCGTCGTGACCCAGTTCGTGACGAGCGACAACACGTCGACCGGTACCCTCACGGAGATCCGCCGTCTGTACGTGCAGGGCGGCAAGGTGATCCAGAACTCGAACGTCAACATCCCCGGAATCGACCCAGTCAACTCTATCACGGAGAACTTCTGCACGCAGCAGAAGTCGGTGTTCGGCGACACCAACGCGTTCGCGCAGCACGGCGGTCTCGCGAAGATGGGCCAGTCGCTCGGCAACGGCATGGTGCTCTCGCTCTCGATCTGGGACGACTACTCGGCGGGCATGCTCTGGCTCGACAGCAACTACCCGACCGACGCTGACGCGACCAAGCCCGGCATTGCGCGCGGCACCTGCGGCACCAGCTCTGGTCTCCCCACCACCGTCGAGAGCACCTCGCCCGGCGCGTCGGTCACCTTCTCCAACATCAAGTTCGGCGACATCGGCTCGACTTTCAGCAGCACCGGCGTGAGCTCTCCCGCCCCACCCCCGCCGGCGCAGTCCTCCGCATCTGCCCCCGCTGCCCCCAGCCAGTCCTCCTCTGCCGGCACCGCCGCACACTTCGCCCAGTGCGGTGGCATTGGCTTCACCGGCCCCACCGCCTGCGCTGCTGGCTTCACTTGCAACGTCATCAACCCCTGTGAGCATCTCGCCTTCTGCGAAACTTCTTCCTGAAACTGACCCGCCTTCTTTCAGACTACTCTCAGTGCCTCTAAGCGTGGCTCACTCTCGTCCCTTCTCTCAAAAGTGATGGGTCTAATGAGGTTGCTGTATTGAATCTGCCTGGAGTGTGCTCATAATAGCTAGTGTATCCCTGTTGACTTGCTCTTGTATTGTAACGAAAAGTATCGACGAATTCACTCTTTGTTCCTTCATTCGCCGCTGGGGCCACGATTGAAGCCGCACCGAAACAAGCCACCGCTTCCGAAATTGACCCTTATCGACCTTCGAACTGAGTGCATAATGGGGCAGACCAACACATGGGACGTTAATGAATGAAGTGGGGTGCACGGACTGGGCGGACGCTGTAGCGGCCCCTTCCAGCTTGCATTGAGTGCCACTCGGCATACGCCGAGCATCTGGTACACACCCCAAATATGGTAACTGAACCTTGTTCATCTCCGTCGTTGGCCAGCACCAGGTTCATGCCAACGGGTCCCTTGCCCCTACGCCCACCACTGCCCCAAACTTGCCACTCACATCCCATTCTCTACGCGTAGTATAAATACGCCATGTCGTGCAGCACTGTGTCTGTAAGTCAACCAGCCCCCCATGACGAGTCTTCCCACTCACCTGGACACTGCTCCTGCCTCTGCTATCCCTCCCTTTACTCCCGCTCGGCGTACTGGACCTTCCCAACAAACCGCCACTGCTGGATTGAATGCCGCCCATACTGGACCTGGTGCCGCTCCTGGACCTATACACAACGAAACGCCTCTTCGCGAAAAAAAGGGTGAAAGCGCCGCTGTGACTGTCAACGACTTGTCTGGGAGGCGCGAAGCTGCGATTGCCGACGCTGGTGCTATTCACCCTGAGGTTACCCTGGCGAATTTTTTCAAGTACCTTCTTCCGCTGCGCAAGTGTCTCGAGGAGCACGACGTCGTCAAGAGTGTCGTCGGACGCTTGAAGATAGGCGAGAAGCCGCTTCTGAAGGAGGATACCAAACTCAAGAAGTTCGTTTTTCACGACATCTTATCTAAGCAGGCGGCGAAGAGCACAGAGAAGAAGCTTTTTACCACTCTGGAGGACATCGCGCGGCGCATCGAGGAGATCGTCGGCGAGATGGCCACTGAGATCGGCGAGAAACTAGAACCCGTGGTCAAATACAAGGACGCCCCCGGAGCGGCTCCCGCATCTTTCAACAGGACCTCGAAGCACATCCCCGACGGCTACTTTATCCTATGCGACAGACAAGAGGAAGGACCCGCCGACCACTGGATCGACATTGGCGTTGTTGGCGAATTCAAGCGAGGCAAGAGCAGACAAGCTACAAACAAGGTGCGATATCAACAGTCTATCGTGTAACATTCGACTTATGATTATTTTGCAGGATGTCCGCCAAGTTGTCTGGGACATGCATCATATGATGCAGGAAGACGAGCGGCGACGGTTCACTTTTGGCTTCACCATCGAGAAGAACAGCATGCGTCTGTGGTATGTCAGCCGGTCGGACATCTACGTCTCTGAGAACTTCAATTTTGTTTCGGTGAGTGGCATGTCTCTTCATACTCGAGGCTGTCTTCCTGACATTCGGTAGTCACCGGAACACCTTGTTCGCTTCTTCCTCGCCGTGACCTACGCGTATGAACATCGCCTAGGCTGGGACCCGACGATGAAGTACGTGGCGGCGACAGAGACAGAAGCGCGGCACCTCCTCATTACCGGACGCTCCGCGGACGCCCCGCACTCGACGATGCTGTTTAAGACGGTAGAAGTCCTATCAAATGTCGGAACCGAAGCCATTAGGGGCCGGGGAACGCGCGTCTGGAGAGTCGAGACGGTAACCAAGGAGGGGGAGCCTTGGACTTTCCCCAAGACATACGTCCTGAAAGACTGCTGGATTGACAGCGACCGGGAACGTGAAGGTGCCATCCTCCAACAGGTTCGCAAGTCCGCCGAATCCCTCGGGGAGAATGGAAGAAAGATCCTGCTTGATGCCCTCCTCACTGTGGTAACGTACGGCGACGTTTGGATTGACCCTCAATATGCTCCGGATGTCGAAGAGGGTTTTTACGATTCTACGTTCACTGCAGAGCAGCGTGCGCTGATACACCCCCCTGGCAAGGATTCTACTTTCATCAGGCTCCAACGACCGGCAATCGACGACGCAACAGAAGACCAGATCACCACGATTCAAAGTCAGGCCAGAGGGAACACACATTCCGTCTATGAGCAGACTACGAAAGAGTCTGTTCCCAAGCTCGTGGCACACGATCCCAAGACACATTCTCGAATCGTCTTCGTCGAAGTTTGCAAGCCGATTCAAGAGGAGCAGCAACTCCCAAGAGTATATCTTGCTCTTTCCAACGCCTGCTACAGTACGCTCTCTTCCTCTGTTGATTGTGTTGTCATATTCATGCCCGTCTGTAGTTCTGAAAGCATTACACGCTTCTGGCTGGTTGCATCGGGACATCAGCGGGGGTAACATCATGCTCTGGCAAAATCAGGTCAAGATTGCGGACTTCGAGTATGCTAAGAGGTTTACAGAGATGAAGACTGCTGAGCAACTCAAAGACACTCCGCATCATAATATCCGCACGGTACGTGGCCTTTTACAACACACATACCTGTAACAGATGCTGATCGCGAATATAGGGCACTCCCTTGTACACCGCCGTAGAGGTAGACAGGCAGGAGTTCCTGTTTGAGCCCGACCCCGAGCCCCTCACTAAGGGCCCATCACGTACGGCGCAACCCAAAGGACCGGACCAAGACAGATATCGCAGTGTTCCAATCATCGGAGTCTCAAGGCTCAGAACTTTCCCCATCGAACCTCGTCTGACGCCAGCAAAACCCAAGGCTGTTTGGCAGTATAATCCCCTTCACGACACCGAGTCTCTGGCCTGGCTGGCCAAGGAACTTACCCTCAACCGTGATGTGTACTTCGTAATTGCGGAATATCCCAACGTCGAAGTCTACGCTCCCGACGCTGGGGAGCTCCCCCAAACTCGTCGTGAGCGTCTCAGGCGCCAGGCAGAAGCTGCGTTAACGCTCCGTCCCAAGCAAGACACACGGATGGCGAACTTGACGACTGCGAAAGTCCTTGCTAACCACCTTGAGACTCTGCACCCTATCCTTCGATCTCGTGACGACAATTCTACCTCGCGCTCCGTTGTCCAAGCAATCGAAGAGGTTCGACACTCTTTGATTGCTACGTACAAGATCGCAGAACAAGACCCCATGAAGATCACCAACAGTGTCGCACAAGATCTCTGCGAGACTATGGCTGAGTCCTATTTCCAGGCAGCCTGCTCTCTCATGATGGTCAACCACATTCCCTGTATACGCCCTCTGGCCCCCGAACTTTACAGTCTTGGAAAGCAAGACCCGCTCATCAAGGACATCAACGAGCGACCCCCTCCGGCTGTGAAGACTCAACGGGCAAAGCGAACGTCCGCGAAACCCACCCCGTCAACGAGCACATCAGGCACTACGGGTGCGGCAGCAAAACGTAAGCGGGGCGAGTCGGAGGCGGAGGCACCGAAGTCGACAACTCCTGCGGAGCCTATGGATATCGACGAAGGCCAGTGCCCTTCCTCCCCAACTGATGATGCCCAGGCACGCAAAAGACGCAAGGAGACTATTTAAAGTCGTCGTCGTCGTCGACTTTAGTGACTCGCAAGACGTCGACTGCAGTGCTATGCCCTTCTCAGGACACCCTATTTTCATCTTTACTAATTAATTTCTGAATGTACGTGTATATTGTAAAACGGTCTGTAATCAGTATGCATTATGGGTTTATCGAAGACAGTTGAATTGGACATCAGACCCTCTTCGACTTTGTGGCGTTGATCCCTGTGCCACCCGGCATACGCCGAGCATCTGGTACACACCCCAAATATGGTAACTGAACCTTGTTCATCTCCGTCGTTGGCCAGCACCAGGTTCATGCCAACGGGTCCCTTGCCCCTACGCCCACCACTGCACCAAACTTGCCACTCACACCTCAATCTCTACGTGTAGTATAAACACGCCATGTCGTGCAGCACTGTGTCGGTAAGTCAACTAGCCCCCCATGACGAGTCTTCCCACTCACCTGGACACTGCTCCTGCCTCTGCTATACCTCCTTTTACTCCCGCTCGGCGTACTGGACCATCCCAACAAACCGCCACTGCTGGATTGAATGCCGCCCATACTGGACCTGGTGCCGCTCCTGGACCGATCCACAACGAAACACCTCTTTGCGAAAGAAAGGGTGAAAGCGTCGCTGTGACTGTCGACGGCATGTCTGGGAGGCGTGAAGCTGCAATTTTCAACGCTGGTGCTATTCACCCTGAGGTTACCCTGGCGAATTTTTTCAAGTACCTTCTTCCGCTGCGCAAGTGTCTCGAGGAGCACGACGTCGTCAAGAGTGTCGTCGGACGCTTGAAGATAGGCGAGAAGCCGCTTCTGAAGGAGGATACCATGCTCAAGAAGTTCGTCTTCCACGACATTTTGTCCAAGCAAGCAGCAAAGAGCACAGAGAAGAAGCTCTTCACCACCCTAGAGGATGTTGCGCGGCGCATCGAGGAGATTGTCGGCGAGCTGGCCAAGGATAACGGCGAGAAGCTAGAGCCTGTGGTCAAATACAAGGACGCCCCCGGCGCGGCTCCCGCATCTTTCAACAGGACCTCGAAGCACATCCCCGACGGCTACTTTATCCTATGCGACAGACAAGAGGAAGGACCCGCCGACCACTGGGTCGACATTGGCGTTGTTGGCGAATTCAAGCGAGGCAAGAGCAGACAAGCTACAAACAAGGTGCGGAATCAGCGACCGATCGTGTCATACTCGACTCATTGTTATTTTACAGGACGTGCGCCAAGTTGTCTGGGACATGCATCATATGATGCAGGAGGACGCGCGGCGGCGATTCACTCTCGGCTTCACCATCGAGAAAAACAGTATGCGTCTGTGGTATGTCAGCCGGTCGGACATCTACGTCTCTGAGAACTTCGATTTTGTTTCGGTGAGTGGCATGTCCTTTCATTCCCGAAGCTGTCTTCCTGACGTGTCCACAGTCCCCCGAACATCTTGTTCGCTTCTTCCTCGCCGTGACCTACGCGTATGAACATCGTCTGGGTTGGGACCCGACGATGAAGTACGTGGCGGCGACAGAGACAGAGGGGCGACATCTTCTCATCACCGGACGTTCGGCCGATGCCCCGCACTCGACGATGTTGTTCAAGACGTTGGACGTTCTATCGAACGTCGGAACCGAAGCCATGAGGGGCCGGGGAACGCGCGTATGGAGAGTCGAGAAGGTAGCAGAGAATGGGGTTCCTGTCGAACGCCCCCAGACATATGTCCTGAAAGACTGTTGGATCGACAGCGACCGGGAACGGGAAGGTGTAGTCCTCAAGGAGATTCGCGAATCTGCTCAATCACTTGGGGTAAGGGGACAGAAAATTCTCCTTGACGCCCTGCTCACTGTCGTAATCTATGGCGACGTGTGGATCGACACCCAAGACGCTCCGGACGTCGAAGAGGGGTTCTACGATTCTACGTTCACCGCAGAGCAACGTGCGCTGATACACCCCCCTGGCAAGGATTCCACTTTCATCAGGCTCCAAAGACCGGCAATCGACGACGCAACAGAAGACCAGGTCACCACCATCCAGAGCCAGGCCAGGGGAAATACTCATTCCGTCTATGAACAAGCTGCGGAAATCTCTCGCCGCGATCTTGTGTTGCATGATCCGAGGACGCATTCTCGTATCGCCTTCGTTGAAGTTTGCAAACCTATTCAAGAGGAGCAGCAACTTCCGCGAGTGTATCGTGCTCTTTCTGATACCGCCAACAGTACGTTGACTTCCTTCGTTCATCGTGTTGTTGTATTCATGTCTGCTCTCAGTTTTGCGGGGATTGCACACCGCTGGCTGGTTGCATCGGGACATCAGCGGGGGTAACGTCATGCTCTGGCAAAACAAGGTCAAAATTGCGGACTTCGAGTACGCGAAGCGGTTCAGAAATATGAAGACTGCTGAAGAACTCGAAAATACTCCACATCATAACCTGCGCACGGTATGTGACGTTCCAAATCCGACCTGCACGGAACTTGAAGTACTGAATACGAATCTAGGGGACCCCATTGTTCACCTCCGTCGAGGTAGATACCAAGGAGTTCTTGTTTGAGCCCATCCCCAATTCTCTCGCGGATAATTCTTTGTGTACGGTGCAACCCGAAGTGCCGGACAAAGATGAATATTTCGATGGTCCTCCTCTTGCCGAGACCTCAAGACTTAGGGCCGTGCCTATCGAGCCAACACCAGAAAAGCCCACAGTGGTCTGGCAGTACAATCCCCTTCACGACGTCGAAGCCCTGTCCTGGCTGGCCAAGCAACTTACCCTCAATCGTGATACTTATCTCGTGCTCGCGGAGTATCCGAACGTCGAAGTCTACGCCCCCGAGGCCGGGGAGCCGCCCCAAGCGCGTTGCGCACGTCTCGTGTGCCAAGCAGGCGCTGCGCAGACCCTCCGTCCCGGACAACCTAAACGCATGCTGAACTTAACGAAGCCGAACGTCTTAGCCAGGAACCTTGCGACTCTGCACCCTGTACTTCGGTATCACGACCCACTGGACCCGGAGTCGCGCTCTGTTGCCGAAGCACTCGAAGAGATTCGGCACTCTTTGGTTGCTACGTACACGAACGCAGAACAAGACCCCATGAAGATCACTTATCGTGTTTCCCAGGGCATCTGTGGTGTTATGGCCAAGGCCTTTTACCGGGCAGCTTGCTCTCTTATTATGGTCAACCACATTCCTTGCATACGCCCTCTTGCCCCAGAATTGTACAACCTTGGAAAGCAAGACGGTTCCATCAAGGACATTAACGAGCGACCTGCACCAGTCGTAAAAGCTCAACGAGGAGGTTCCAAGCGAGGTTCCGCAAAACCTACTCCATCAGTAAGCGCAACCGGCACTACCAGCACGACAGCTAAGCGCAAGCGCGATGAGGCGCAGCCTGAGGTGTCGAAGCCAGATACTCCTGCGGATCCCATGGACGTCGACGAAGACCAGTGCCCGTCCTCCCCAACTGATGATGCTCAGGCACGCAAAAGACGCAAGTAGGCCACTAAGAGCCATCGCTACCCCTGCTCACTGGTGCTAAGCCCTCCGCGGGACACCTATCTCCATCTTCATTAATTTTCTTGACGTATGTATATATGCCATAATATGTTGTACAAACAGCTTGTAATCAGTATGCGGTCTGAATTGATTGAATCCAGCCAAATAATTCAGTGAAATTCGACTTTGTGGCGTTGATGCATGCGGGCGACCGAAAAAGGTAAGCGCCGTAGGTCTCCGGGTGTTGCCGTAGTACGCCCCTACTCTTTTGGGACGAAACCCATACCTCCCACTCAGCCTACTAATTCACCCTCCTGAACCTGGATTCCACGGAACGCCTATCCGCCAGAATATGGGAGAATTCGAGTCTACCGCTGTGTCTGTCGGCGACCTCGCTGGAAAGCGCGATGCCGCCATCACAGGTGCCGGCCCCGTTCACCCCGAGGTCCTCCTAGACAACTTCTATGGGTATCTTTTGCCGCTCCGCAAGTGTATCAAACAGAACAACATTGTCGAGAAGGTAGTCGAGAAGCTACAGGAAGGCACAAAGCCGCTGTTGAAGAGGGACACCAAGTCGGGGAAGATGGTTTTCCACGACATTTTATCTGGCCAAGCAGAGAAGACGCTGTTCACAACCCTAGAGGATATCGCGCGGCGCGTCGAGGAGATCGTCAGCGAACTGGCCAATGATATCGGCGAGAAACTGGAACCTGTGGTCAAATACAAGGACGCCCCCGGCGCGGCTCCCGCATCTTTCAACAAGAACTTCAAACACATACCCGACGGCTACTTTATCTTAGGCGACAGACAAGAGGGTGGACCTGCTGACCATTGGATCGACATTGGCGTTGTCGGCGAGTTTAAGCGTGGCAACCGTGAGGCCGCGAACAAGGTACGAAGTTCGGCCCCTGATTTTGTTTTGTGATTTATGGACCTTCCTAGGACGTGTGCCAAGTGCTGCGGGACATGCACCATATTCTACAGGAAGACGCGCGGCGGCGATTTACCTTGGGTTTCACCATCGAACAGGACTCTATGCGGCTGTGGTATGTCAATCGGTCGGATATATTTGTCTCTGAGGCATACAATTTCATTTCGGTGAGCGAGTCCGTCCTATCTTCCTGAAGATCATTGCCCTGACATGTCCATAGTCTCCTGAACATCTTGTTCGCTTCTTTCCCGCTGTGACCTACGCGTATGAATATCGTCTGGGTTGGGACCCGACGATGAAGTACGTGGCGGCGACAGAGACAGAGGGGCGACATCTTCTCATCACCGAACGTTCGGCCGATGCCCCACACTCGACGATGATATTCAAGACGGTGGACGTTCTATCGCACGTCGCATCTGAAACCACCAGAGGCCCAGCCACACGCGTATGGATGGTTGAAGCAGTCTCAAAGGACGGGGAGCGTCTGAAGCCCCCTCAGACATACGTCCTCAAAGACAATTGGATCGACAGCGATATGGAGCGAGAAGGCGCTATCCTCCAGAAAGTCCGCCAGTCTGCAGCACTCCTCACCAACGAACGAGGCAAAAAGCTCCTACTCAATGCCCTCCTTACGGTCGTAACGTATGGAGACGTTTGGATCGATCCTCAAGATGCCTCAGACGCCGAGGAGGGGTTCTGCGATTCGACATTCACTACGGAGCAGCGCGCACTCATACACCCTCCTGGATCTCCGTATGTCAGGCTCCGGACTCCGGCAATCCACGACCCGACAGACAAGCAGATACTTACGGTCCAGATTCAGACCAGGGGAAATCCGTATTCGATCTTCGATCAAGCAATACGCGACGACGAACAGCTCGTACACGGCCCCAAGACTCACTCACGAATAGTCCTCGCTGAAGTTTGTACACCGATTCACGATGAGCGGCAGCTCCGAAAAACATACATTGCTCTGTCCCAAACGTGTTCTGGTGCGTCCTCTTTTGCGCGCTGTCGATGTTACATCCATTTCGGCTCTCAGCTCTAGAAGCACTGCACAAAGCCGGATGGGTGCATGGGGACATCAGCTCGGCGAACGTGATGCTATGGCACAACCAAGTCAAGATCGGAGGCTTTGAATTCGCCAAGCCGTTCACAAGAATGCTGACCGCGGATGAACTGAATAATTCGCCTTCTCGACACACCCGTACCGTGAGCACTTTCCTGGGTACGCATTGCTTGAAGCAATCACTGACTTTGAGCCCAGGCAACCCCCACTTATGCATCCATAGAGGTGCCCATGGAGTGTTTCGCTTTCGGGTGTTCTGAAAAAGCCCCCAAAGAAGAACGCGAGTATTACGACGGATGGGCACCGAACGCGAACCCGGAGTATAAGACTGCCGTTACCGAGCCTGATGCAACTCCGGATAGGACCACGGTCGAAGACGTTACAGTTCCGTGGCAACAAAACCCGCTTCACGACCTCGAATCCTTATTCTGGCTTTGCGACGAAGTCACCCTCAATCGCGATCTGTACTTCGTGTTCCCGGGGCGTCCGGACGTTCAAGTGTATGCCCCTGAAGCAGATGAGACCGTCCAAGTCCACCGCGAACGTCTTCTACGTCAAGGCTACGCCGCGCAGAGTCTTCACTACAACCACCTAGACCGGCACATGAACTTGATGTCTCCCGATTTCTTCGCCAGGAACCTCGCGACTCTGCACCCCTTACTCCAACCTCGCAATTCCGACCCTCACTTGTGTTCGGTCTCTGAGGCTCTCGCGAAGTTCCGAGCATGTCTAGTGGAGAGGTACCATGAGGCGGAACAAGACCCTGCAGCAATCACCAACTTCGTCGGCCATGGCCTCTACTACACCGTCGCCGAGAGTTTGTCTCGAGCAGCTTCCTCCCTCAAGATGTTCAACCACATTGCCTGCATACGCCCTCTCGCTCCCGAGCTGTACAAATTCATCAAACAAGACCCTCTGATCAAGGACATCAACGAACGAACGTCGTCAGCTGCGAAAGGCCGACGAGCAGGCTTCAGGCAAGGCTTCACGAAAGGCTTCACGAGACCGACTCCATCTACAAGCGGAGTACGTATGGCAGAGGAGCCCACCAATGATACAGACACTACCGGAGATCAACGGACGCACAGAAGGCGCGCCTCGTCGGGGACCGTTGCAGAGCCGACCGACGAGCCAAACTCTACACGACCGCCCAAGAGGTGCAAGACCTCACACCCGGTAGATGAGGCCCCCACACAGGACAGTGATGAATATGGATATCATGTTACGCGTAAATACTAGGGGTATAATAACACCCATTACACAAGGTACATTGCAGGGTAATCACAACCATTAATGATCCAGGATACATGCCGAAATGCGAGAGATATAGGTGCGTCAAAGAATGTGGATTGCAGCGAGAACATACGAAACATGTAGCACAATATGTAGCAGAAGAAAGACAAGCAAAGGGAAGGGAATGGAAGGACGGGGCACCTGTGTGCGCCATCCGCAAAAAAGCGAATGATCAACCGAATCGACGCGGCGCGCCGACGAGGCCTTCGATGGAGTGGTGCTCGAGCTCGTTGCGCGCTTTGAGGATCTGCGCGTGCATCTCCTTCATCGCGTTCCCGAGCTTGACACCGAACCGACTGAGGATATCGCGTTGCCACGAGTCGTACTTGGCGTTCACCCGCGCCTGGACTTGCTCGTAGTCGATAACGCACACGCCGAAGGACTTCTGCGTCTCCGACGTGTCGAACGTTGTGCGCGACTTCTTGATCTCGGTGAGGAGCTGCTGCCAGTGGGCCAAATCTTCGCCGAGCCGATTGAAGACGTATTCGGCCTCGAGGTCCCAAAGGGACTGGAACTGGAGCCATTTGCCAACGTATTCCTTCAATTGTTGGACTTTGCTTTCGATGAGGGCGAATGGTCGCTCCAGCGATGCGTCGGGGAATCGGGTCAGCTGAAGGTGATTCAGCATCGAGACCGATCAATGAGAGCGAGGGAACTCACCAATGACGTATAGGTCGTTTCTGCAACAGCGTTGCCTTGCATCTGCAGACCAATCTCATACCGGGAACTCTGGATCCTCCGGAGCCGGCATATGATGCCTGCAAATAGGTGAGTATAGCGCATACACGGATCGAAGAGTGCATACCGAGCCAGTCGTGCAGCTGCTGGAGCCAAGTCTTTCTTGCATACTCAATTGGCGGGTCGAGGAAGATGACTTGGTTCTGTATCCGGATTTCGTGGACAATAGGCTTGAGTGTCATATGGCCCTCGGGAAGCTTTTCACTTCGGTGAGCAACATATATCATGGTTTCAAAGACAGCCATACCTTCTCTTCTTTAGTACGCTTATCCCCTCTGCGCTTGTTGGTGATATCCCTGAGCGCTGGAAGCTCCCTTCTGCCGTCGGCGTCCTCCAGACGGTCGAACTCGGTGCAGAAAACTTGAATCGTTTGGGCCAACCGCTGGAGGAGGATCCCTTCTATCCTCTGATCCAATTCGGCTACCCATTGTTCGAGGTTAGCATATCCCTCCAAGTTCAAACGATCGATCTGGGTAACGATGCATCAGAGTTGGTCTGAGTGGCTGAGCAGGGAATACGCACAGCAGCTTGTATTCTGCTGAGCAGATCAGAGAAAGCTTCGTGAGTGTACGAACATGTCGCCAGGTCCTCTACAGCACGGGAAATATCTTTGTACAAGTCGATGACATTATTCGTCTTGTCCTGGAGGCGCAAAGCATTTTTTTCAGACCACAGGCCATCACTTCGCTACGTCGTACTCACCTGAAGAACGGACACGACGCTGGCAAACTCGCGAACGAACTGGATATGCCGATTATCCCGAGTCTCGCTTGACGTCATGTAACGCGCGGTTTCGTACTGATTGACGAAGTAATCCCATCGGATGTTCATACCTGAAAATAGCAAATTAGTCTTGTAACTTTATGAATTCATGAGGAACACGAACCTCTTGACACCATCCGCTGCGCCTCATTCCGGTACTCCGCAACAAGCCACTCGATACCCTTGTTATTATCCACCAAGTCCAAGGTCTGACCATACGTGCGTACGGTCTCCATCAAGCTGACAGCGTGTGGGTATACCCGCTTTGCGTCCTTCGCCATGTTCGTGATCGCATGTGGGACCTGGAAGTTCTGCCACAGCAGATTCCGCACCTCTTTGAACAACGTGATGATTTGCGGGTCGAAGTTGACGACGAGCTGGAAGCCCCCGCCGCGGAGGCGAATGATCTCGAACAGGCGGCCGTTCACGCCCATGTCGCGGCGGTTGATGTCGTGCATCCAGGCGTCGAACACCGGGCGTGTGTCGAGCTTCTTACGGAAGGCGGTGCTCTCGGACTGCAGTTTCTGTCCCTCTGCGTAAAGCTCCCAGCCTTTGCCAAGGACGTCTTCGACGCGCTTCATGTAGGTCTGCAGTTGCCGGTCGATTTGACGCGCCCAGATAATTGCGCCAGATATTGGAGGTAGGTCGCGCATCTGAGACATGTGGTACGCCTCTGAGAAGCGATACTGCGTCTTGAACTACAGACAATGCAATAGGTTAACGAAGTTAAATACCACGACGTCACTTAAAATCACCTTGTGATGCAGTCGCTGAATGTCCTCCTTCACCGAATCGATGAGCTGCGTCTGATACTCTTGGATGGCTCCACGAATCTAGACACCGGTATAAGGAGCTGCTCTCCTAGGTCAGGCGCGATACACACCTTTGGCCGCACGAACAGAGCGTTGAACTTTGAGAATACGCGGAACATCTCGTTCGCGTTACGCGCTGTCCCGAGTCTGTCCCTAAGACGCGCAATGATCTGGTTCTCCACACGGGCGACATGCTCATTGTAAGCGTTCTCCGCCGTAACCCAGATCTCACTGCCCTCTAAAACCCGAGCTCAGTTTCACGCCACAATTACCAACATAAAAAGACTCACCAACAGATACGTCCAGGACATCGATCCGCTTCATCACCTCATATGCCTCCTTGACCTCCTCCTCCATATCTATTCCGCCGACCTCCATGCCCATGCCGCTAAGGCCCTTGGTCGGTCCAGTCATCACAGCGAGCTGCTCATGTTGCTTCCTCCAATCGCGCAAGTAACGTATCCGATCTTGCAACTTCGCATGGGCGGATATAACCTTGATCGGAATGAACTTCTCCATACGCTTCCGCTGTAGTTCACGCGCTACGTTGGTGAACTCTTTGATTTGGTCGTCCCATGTGCGGAAAATGTTCATGCTTTGGGTGATGAGACGTTCGAAGGTCTCATAGGGAGTGTAGAGCAGGCGATGTGATGTCAAAACGCGCAGCAGTTGTTCGTTAAAGTCACGGGAGATGGCCTCAACGAGGGGCAGCGCTCGTCGAACCGGATACTGCGTCAATTTGAGCTTGCGGTTCAAATGGCCGAAGATGAGCCCGACGGACTCCTGTATCCTGTCCAAATCGGTGGCGGACAAAAGTTCGTTGAGAGGGAAGTCCTTCATAAGTCCGTTGTACACGTGCACTGAAGGTGAAGGGTGAATGGATTGTAAATGGCGGGCGGCGGGCGTAAGTACCTTGGTCGGTGGATTCCTTTATTCCGGTGTCAGCGACGAAACCAACAGTAGCTCGGAACCGCTTGGCGTTCCGTAGACAATCCATGACCAGGTTGACCTCGTCACTGCGTAACTGTGCCTCGATGCCCTCCAAAGCACGCTCTTTGCTTAGCCAGAAATTAATTTCTTGCGACGCGGTGCCAGACGATACATCCCTCGAGAGCTTCGTGACGGTCTGGATCGATTTGATCCACGCGTTGACGTGACTGTGAAGGTTGTTCAAGAATGTACTGTCGTTTAGCAGTTTGGGTGGGATGTCGGCTAGACTTGGGCGGTTCCCAGCCGCCCTTCCTTGTTCTACTGCTCTTTGAATGACGGGGTGAACGGCCAGGTGGGTTTCGGGAATTTCTACGTTCTGTTGTAGGTGAAGAAGTGAGAGTTCCAGCTCGGCAAATTTCTTCTTCGTCATTGGAATTCCTAAGAGCGACGCGATGAGCTTCTGAACTCCGCGATGGACTTCTTACCCACCCATCTTCGTGTCCCCTTCCTTCCCCTGCGCTCGGGATCCTACAAACGCCTCGAACCATGGTTTCACAGCGCAACTGACGACAGCGTGCAAACTCTCGTATGGTGTCTCATCTCCACCAAACAAGTTGAGAATATGCAGTTGAGTAGCTAGTGGGGCGGAGGGGTCAAGCACCGGCCCTCTCTTGATCAGCGCGAGTGTTGTTACAAATGAAGGGTGGTAGGTGAGCTGTGACGTGATGAAGTACGAGTAGGTCGCTGGAGCCTCCTCTGCGACGCGTCAATCGGTGGGCGCGGCGACATCCAGATAAATTCGCTCACCTTCGACTTCGCCCTTCTTCTTTACAATGTACATGACACCGCCATTCTCGCCCGCGAACCGCGTGACGCGTTCATCGAATTCTTCGTCGAAGATAGCGTCAAGCTCCTCCGGAAGAGCGCCTAGTAATGGTGGTAGCAGAGCGAGCAGGTACGTATGGAGGATTGTAGGGTCGAATGGGATGGCGGGCGTGGCTGTGGTCGCGCCCTCCGCGCCGTCCTGTAGTGCTCCGTTTCCATTAGTCCCGTTCGTGCCATTTGTCATGTGTGCTTCTACCGCAGCCATGGTCGTCGTAATGGAGTCGAAAGTATGGTCGGCCGCGTGCTTCCAGAGTAGCAAGGGCTACCTTGTCCTATGAAATTCGAAGTGACCCTGCAGATATTGAAGGAGGCGGGTCCCGGGCGGTTGATGTATGCTGCGCGGCAATGAATCAGTGTCGGCGGTTCGGCGAATTGGGGGATCCACGTACGTTGGTCGGGGTGCGATGGCCCACACGGTGTGGGTGAGGTGGGCGTGAAGAGTCTGGTCGTCGCGGTCGTGAAAGTATGAGCCCAAGTCGACGGCGAGAGCAAGTCCAAAAACGCGTTGCTCGTCGCGCCTGCCCATTTTAAACTCCGATCCAACGATCCTTGCTCCTCGACGACCACCATTTTATTAGCAAACTCTGGGCTCACACTCCACCAGTACACTACCACTACTCGAGAAGAACCTGGAAACTCTGAGCCTCTTGGGCCCCCGCAAACGTTGTGGCCACCTTGCCGTCCTCCTCGAATTTCTGCACTGGTATCTCCTCTGGCAACTGTCCAAACCAGTACACACGCACTGCGGTCGAGGGAAATTCTGGAAGCTCTTTGGAAATGTCGTCTTCGTGCAGCTCAGTGAGGCCGTCTGGTCTCTCTGTTTTCCTGAACCGAGCCGTCGGGACACGCGCGTTCAATTGAATATTGCTGTGGTCGTACGGCTGGGCTTTACGGTCAACGTCACTGAACAAGAATCGGACAACGCATACAAACCACGTCGTCAAACCACGTCTCCTCTTCTCCGTCGGGCATATGGTTCTCGATGATCTCCGGTATCGTCTGGTGGTGAATATCCAGACAGGATAGTAACGTCGGGATACTAGCGGGGGTGATACGCAACTCTTCAGGTAAGTCCCCGACTTTTCTCTCGTCAAATGGTTCACGATCATGATACAATTCCTTGCGCTTCGACGACCCCGAACGTAAACAATGGTTGTTCAAGAGGTGGGCACGTCAAGTCCAGTCATTGATTCGGTACTGAGGGTCGCATTTCTAGATCCTGATAACCTGCACGGCCAGAAGTTGAGGGAAATCGAAGAAGCCTGCCGCTGAATAACTTGACCCGACCAATCATGATATTTGTATGACTATGTGTCAGAACATGCCTCTTATGATCCATGCTATAGTGTATCTTGAACGTCCATTGGGCACGAAGGGATCTGACGCATTCGATGGGGCCGGCGGGCAGACGTGTTAGGTCTCTCCAAGGCCAAAGCTAAATCGTAGACTTTCCCGCATGGCGGAACTGCGCAGTTTAACACTACCCAGGGTTGTCCAGACCGTCGGATTCGTTGAGCATATTGCGTAGGACCTCGGATATACGCCGATGTAGGTTCTCTGGCGTAGGATGGCTGTCAACCCAACCCAAACCGACGAGAATGCATCGCACTCACTTGCTCGATTCACCGCTCGTATGTAGTCTTCGTTCGCCTGCGTCATCTGGTACTGCAAATCCTGCAGCCGCAACGCCTACCATGCCCCGCTCATCAACACGCACATCTTCCACAGTGCCTCTCCCAACAAACCACACGCACCTGCGTCTCCTCCGCCTCAGGCTCCGGTAATGAGTTAATGAGCATCTCGATTTGCTTCGCCTTGACCATTAGGTCCGTAACGAGCTCCTTCTTATTGTCTGCGTGGACCACACTTGAGTGAGACGGCCATGGCGCAGCATGCGGCGCGGGAGCAGGATGTCCGACCTTCGAACACGTCCGGCGGGTCGACCTTCTCGGGGTTGCGCTGCTTCGTGATCGGGACGTCAGGGCTGACTTGCGCGAAGTTGGCCTTGGAGGTCAGGTATGCTATGCTGTTTGCCATTATCGTCAGGAGCTAGAAGAACGGCGGAAGTTGAGGTGAGTATGGCGGGGATGGCGAGGGAGGCGGAGGGCTACCTGTTGTATCTCATCTTGCAGCTGGGTTATGCGGTCCATATGAGACAGTTCTTGCAGCATGACGCTGCCTTTTGAGAGGGAGCAGCAGGAAGGCGTGGCCCCGTGAGGGTGGTGGAAGATCCAAGTCAAGGCGTACGCGCCGGCGCTCTCTCTCACGCCCACTTATTTACCTGCCCCGCGTGACGAACGAACCTCTCAGTTACACGCAAATGTGCTAGGAATTATCCCCAAATCGTTGAATTCGATATCCAGTGTGTGCAGAGAATAATGATACACGAGAAAATACAGGCAGAGGTCATACGCCCTCTGCAATCATGCGCTGCGGGGTCTCAACCCAGCTTCTCCATGTCTCGATGAACGCGACCAATTCTGCGCCTTCGACCACACGGTGGTCTGCGCTCCAGCTCACGCCAACCTTTAGACGTCGCTCGCCCTTGCCGTCGCCGCGGTTGACGTCCCACACCCACTTCGCCCGGCCAATGGCCACGATCGCCACACCGCCGCCCGGAACGAGCACGGGTGACGCACTCTCACCGTCTCCGATGCCGCCAATGTTCGACACTGTTACCGTGCCTCCGCGCTTCGGCATCTCCGCGGGTGTGAGACCAGATGGGACTTGACGTCCCAGATGCGAGATATGCTTGAGCTGCGATGCGAGTGAGTACACCGAGTGCGTGTCGACGCGTTGCAAAGTCGGCGTGTATAGCCCTGTTGGTGTCGATAACGCAATGTTTATGTCTGCGTGTGGTCGGAGGGTGACTGTGGGCTTCTCAGATGACGCCGCAGACCACGGGGGTGTGATGGAAGACCGAAAGAGGGGCCATTCTTGCATCGCTTTGGAGAGCGTCTTCAGAAGGACTGGGAGATAGGTCAGCTTGTTGAACTGTGCTGATGGTTGAACCGGGGGTGGCGTGGACTGAGCATAGAATGCCGACGGAGACACAGCAAGAGGCGGTGAAGGTTTGGTAGATGGAGGAAGGTAGCGTGCGGGAATGTTGGCGTTCAGAGTCGGTATTATCTCGTGCAATGTCGTCAGGTCGAGGCTTGTTGAGTACCTGCAGGGCTCTTGCGTTAGCGCATCTGCATAGAAGATAGAACTCTGAAGTGCTCACCCGAAATGAGGTATCTCCAAGCTCTGCGATCGAAGTCTGAGTATCACGGCGTACCAACAAGCAACTATGAACATACCTTCGTCATAGCTTTCCACATGCCATACCGAGTTCGACCGAGTTCGACAAGAACATCCTGGGCTGGTTCGAGTTGTGGTGCGGCCTGTACGCATGCTTGCTGTTGCCTCGATCCCAAGAGGTACGCCTCAATGTCCGCCTTCTCGACTCTGCCACCTCTTCCGCTCCCTGGCGCGAGCTTTGACAAGTCTACCCCCTTCTGCCTCGCGAAATGCCTGACAGATGGAGTTGCGAGGACGTTCTCGGCGTTGGTCCCTGCGATAGCCTTCGCGTCCTGTGGTACATTGGGATCCAACGGGTGGGGTTTGCGAGCCGGCTTAGAGGGCTGTTGAGGTGGTTGCATGGGAGGCACAGGTGTCTGTGCGGCTTCTTGCGATGGGTGAGGAGGAGGGCTGGCCGATTTCTCTGCTTCGTCGCTTGAAGGGTATTCGTCCTCGTCGACCTCGATAATGCATAGACCTTGGCCGACCTTGGCCACATCGCCCTCCTTGACGAGAATATCCTTGACCACACCGTCAAACGGACTAGTGATCTCCACGCTTGCTTTGTCGCTTTGCACCTCGCAAAGGGCGTCGAACGCCTGGATCGAGTTCGGAGGATTCACGCTCCTACACTTCATGTCAGACACACCGTCCACGACTCTGGACAAGCCACGTACCATCGAATGACCTCGCATTCGGTTATACCCTCGCCGATGTCAGCGAGCTTGAACGTGCGGAGAACCTTGCCCCAGCAGATGGCGGACGAGTGAAAGCAAGAGGTCGGCCGGGGTAGCGTCGGACGTCCCCGAAGGCGCACAAATCGCGCGAGCAGCATGGCGCAAGTCGCTCGTCGTGTATGCGCGCACGGTGGAGGCGCAAGGGAAAGAACGTCGGCGGGTCTCAGCGGTCGTTCATCACGAGAATGAACAAGGTCCGCCCGCCCTTTTGACACCTGCGCCCACCACACGGTCGCGCCTATGGCTCGGCAATCCTTTCACCACGACCGCGTGCACCGCGAGCTTACCCCGCATCGACCGCATTACCCCGCATTCTGACGGGAACATAGCAGCGTAAATTATGACAGACTCGAAGGACAGACTCGATTACATGCTACTAGCAAAGAAACGCGCCGTAGTAGGTTTCCTCAGAACGAAGCTGCCGGCGCAGGTCATCAGAGACTTCGAAGACGCCATCGCTCGAGGACGCGAGTGGGCCGATGTATACAGCGTCCAAGTTGATCATTCTGTGCGCGAGGGTAAGCTGAACGATTGTTTGCGAGCCACCTGCTGAACGGGGCTGCAGGCGCGTCCATTCGGGATTTATGGAATGTGTGCCTTGATCATTTCACCCCTTCCGACAATCCATACTACCCGTACATGTTCGTCGTCCTGGACGAGCGAACGGCACAAGACGGAACGGTGCTGTTGTATCATGACCGTGAACCGTTTGACGAGAGAAAAGTCGGGGACCTACCTGAAGAGCTACGCATCACCCCCGCCAGTATCCCAACGCTGCTGTCCTGTCTGGATATTCACCACCAGACGATACCGGAGATCATCGAGAATCATATGCCCGACGGAGAAGAGGAGACGTGGTTTGACGACGTGGTTTGTATGCGTTGTCCGATTCTTGTTCAGTGACGTTGACCGTAAAGCCCAGCCGTACGACCACAGCAAAATTCAATTGAACGCGCGTGTCCCGACGGCTCGGTTCAGGAAAACAGAGAGACCAGACGGCCTCACTGAGCTGCACAAAGACGACATTTCCAAAGAGCTTCCAGAATTTCCCTCGACCGCAGTGCGTGTGTGCTGGTTTGGACAGTTGCCAGAGGAAATACTGGTACAGAAATTCGAGGAGGACGGCAAGGTGGCCATGACGTTTGAGAGGGGCGAAGAGCCTCAGACTTTCCAAGTTCTTCTCGAATAGCGGTAGTGTACTGGTGGAGTGTGAACCCAGAGTCTGCTAATAAAATGGTGCCGTTGGCGAGCAGTGTCAAATGCATGTCACCTCGCCGACACGAAGGCTGAAACACACTGCGTCTGCGACCGTGTTCACGAACGCTAGCCGGAATCTGCACCAAGTCCAGCTTCCTCGTCTAGATACAAGATGTGGGGGCTTACGTTCGGATGTTTTGCACCGTACATGCTGTTGTGCAAACCGATCGTAAGACGTCGTTTCGTCGTTGGCGTTGTCGTGCCGTTCATCGTGGTGGACGTCATTATTCAATCGTAACGCTTGTCTTCGAATTGTCGTCGCGTTCGTCGTCGCCGTCGTCGTTCTATCCATGGTTGCAGTCTTCGTTGAATCTGTCGTGGTGGTCGTCACAGAGCTGAGAGAAGTCGTGGCAACATCGCTGCAAGCATTACACGAATTTCCATGTCAGCGATGCTCACACTGAGGAGGAAGATTAACATACTTACCTACCGTATGGATGCGTTCTGTCGTGAAAACGTGAGGGAGAGTCATAGAATACACGCCTCTTATACAACACAGAGAGAGAAACCGTCGCAATTGGTACTTGAAATGTCTTGCAAGTAGATTGTGCTATCCAAAAGTTCTCTGAGTCGTGACGGACGTTGCCGAAACTGTTGATGAACGCCACAAAGAGGCGGTAATCCAAAAACGGACAAGGCAGTCAGTGAAAGCGGCGATAACGAGACGTGAATTTAGCCCTCACTGCGGTACCGAGCTTTGCACACAGTTGACCATATTCTGATTGTTTTTGCACGCATACCAAATTTTTCCCGATCACACCGGATGGAAACAAAGGAGAAAACCCGCAGCTCAAAGACTCTGATCATCATGAGACGACAGCACTGATGATAGTATTCAACCGAAGCTCATCCCAACAATCCTAGCAACGTAGCGAAAGAAAAGATTAATGAATGAGTAGCGTAGCTGGATTACGAAGTGTAGGGGATGATCCTGTTTGCGACACAAAGGACCTGCGGAGGGGTGATTGATGAGTATCAGATAAACTTCAACAGGGGCGACAACGGCGCGTACCTCGTCAGGGTAGGTGTTGCTGCAATCACTGTTGATGTTGGGGTTGTTGGCGAGCAACGTGTCGAGGGGAATACCCGCGTTGTCAGCGATGGTGCTGCAAAACTCCCCGGCGAGTACCTTGTGGACCGTCGAGCAGTCTTGACCCGTGATTCCCAGGCAAAGTGGCTGAAACAAAAACACGTATGAGCGTTGCAAATCCACAAAAATCTGAAGAAGGAGCGCACCTCTCCGACGGCCAAGTTGTCGCACGCAGCATCGATGTTCGAGTTCACGTGGGCGAGCTGGAACCTGAAAAGCATTTGTATGATCAGTACCGTTCAAACACAGTACATGCGAAGTCACGCACGTCGAGGTCTGCTGAGCAGCAGAGATCGCGTCGCAGGTGTCTCCGAGGTTCACGGTGTAGTTGCGCGCACAGTCGGCAGGCAAGTCGCGAGCTAAAGGACGCGTCAGGAAATTTCTGGACGCGAGTCGACGGAGGACTTACCAATGAAAGACATCGCAAATGCCTGGGCAGCAAAAGCAGAGAGAGCGACGAAGGCGACCTTGGAGAACATCGTTGGGAATGGAGCGAGATGAGGAAAAGACCACTGAGCTGAGCCTGCCTGGTCCTCTCACTTTCTCTAGTATTTATACGCACCCAGGGCGTTTGGCGCAGCAAGCGGACGATGGGGACCGGCAACCATTTATTTCCATTCTGAGATTGAGTGACTAGGATTGCGGAGCAACAGAGGTGGATTACGGCCTCAGACGGTGATGTCGTGCCAAACGCGCAGGCAGTGTCGGGTTCCTATCAGGAAGGGCTTCGGCCATTCTGATGCGCTGATGGTGACACAAAGAAACCATACAAATGTGGGCCTGTCGGGTACGTAAAGCGTTCGGGCTCTGTCGTCCGGTTGCTGTCGGTGGCGACATTGACTCACTGGGAGGGTGGCGACACCAGGTTCGCATGAGTCGACAGAGATGCGACGAGTACGGGACCCATATGACCTGCATTTAGAGTTGTTCTGTATGTCAAAAAGTACACCGTGAGTCGCGGAAAGAAGCAGCTCACAGACAGCTCGGGGCCGAGCTCTTTGTTTCCGCCGATATTTGGGTCTCGTTCTCTGCGCGTGGTGCGGCACGCCCATGAACATCTTACGTACCCGTGGAGTTAGTTCTTTCAGCAGACGGGCGGCGCAGGCGTGGTCAGGCGGCATTGACATAGCAAGCGAGTTCTGTCATGCGGCTGGTGCATGCTAGGCGGACATAATCAAGTACACTTGTCGGCCCGTCATGAGGGAGCATTGCAAATAAGGCCGACGACAAGTTTCTAGTAAAGCTCGAAGCGTCAGTCCACTGTGACAGCGAGAAAGATGCAGCCGGTGGAAGGTCGCCTTGCGCACCATCTTCAGCAAGGAATCCCACGACAATGCTATGAAGAAGCCTGCTGTAGCGGTCCAGAGCTTCAAAAAAATGCGCGATTTGATTATACGCGGTACGCGGTTAGACGCGAACGCAACTTGGTAGCAAATAATCCTTTGAAGCCTAGCGACTTGGTCAGAAATGCGGCAATGATGTTGACTTCCAACACACCTTGCCTTACTCTCGCTGATCTTGAGGGGCGGAACTTGCCTGCGCGCCTATGTTAGTTGAGGACACGGCAAGCTAAGGGTTTACAATCTCGTGGTATATTCAAGACTCAGGTCCAGAGGCAGCATCAGCTTGACTCGCTATAATACAAACTGCGCAAATGGTAACGGATTGTGTCGGGATTCTGGGGTATCATCGCAGCAGTTTACCGCTTCACGGACTTGCTCTTCACCTCCGCGTCCATGACCGAGTGAAGCATCAGTCTATTGGGTTGATCAGTCTTCATTCCTGTGTGGCCCTTGTGCCAGTCATAGGACACCGCGTAGGCGAATATGCTGCCAGTCCGGTTGAACGCGGTGGCAGTAATCGGGCCAGGGGCAGGGTCCCAGCCTGAAGGATAAGTCAGAAATGGGGATAGCTAGGCAATTTCAGTAGGCACATACTCTTGAGGCGGCAACGGCCTTCCAAATCCCAGATATGAATGACACCGTCGGAGCCTGTGGAAAGATTAAGTCGAATGTTACAGGTTATTGCAGAGAGTCTGCGTACCACATGTCGAGACAGTACCGAAAACAGGGTGGAAACTCAGGTCGTTGACGGCGTAGACGTTTCGCGAAGACTGGGTGAGGTTCATCTGGTGGCACCGGAACGTAAACCTCTCGCTGAAGCAGAGTCAGTGAAGTTCGCTCAAGTAGAGGGGACGTGGGCAGTCTCACCGGTTGGTTTTGCTTTCGAGGTATCTGAACATGATTATTCAGTCACAACAAACGATAATAACAGAGAGCAGGACATACTCGACCCCGACTCTGCCCTCTGTACTTGCGATGGTGAAGCCGTCAGCTGAAGGAAGACACGCGATGGCGCGAGTCTGCAGTTTCAGCGGTGATGTCATTGTCTGTGGCAACCATGGTGAGGATACGTGGCGGAAGGTCCAAACTGTCAACATACTTTGAGAGGGACGGTCGGGTTTGACAGGTCGAACATCTGGACCTGCCTTTCAGCAGTCCCGACGGCCAGCAGTGGGTACACGACATCCATGGAGTAGCATCGTTCTGGAAGCTGAACCGTCGAAATGGGGGCTGGAGAGCGGAGATCCCAGTACTGCAATGCTGGTCAGCACATTTTAGAGGACACGAGAGGCAAACAGACTCGCTTTCAATGTCTTGTCCCAGCTGCCCGTCGCGAGGATTCCTCCCTGAGGAGTTTCTATCCAACGCACTGCCTTGATGGGTGCATCATGTTGGGCCACTTGTGCGGTTTGACCCGTGTTGAGGTCGAACATTCGTGCGGCATTGTCAGCGCCTCCTGACAGTACTTTCGTGCCATCCTGGTAGAGAAGAGTCAGATACAGGGGGATAGAGACCAATAAACGACGTACCTTGCTCCAGCACACGTTCAAAACCGGCCCCTCATGAGTGTACATCGCCTTCCCCTGCGTCTGCGCCCCCGGGCCGACCTGATAGATGCGCACCTAATTGGACGCGTTGGTTGAGCATCAAGGACCCGTCGACAGAGTCAGAGTACGCACATTGTTGTCCCAACTGCCAACCGCGAGGAAATCCGCCTGTGGCGAGAAGGCAATAGACGAGATGGAATCAGTCGGCGCGTTTGGGATTTCAACGTCCTTGCTCAGGTTGTTGTTCGTCGTCTTCTCCTGGCTTGACATGGTGTTTGAGGTTTTCGGGGACGCGGTGGTTGCAAACACAGTCGCGTTCCACGGTGGGCGTGTTGGGAGAGGCGTCGGGCGTCTGAGGCATGTTCAAGCTGCGCTTCGGGACCGCCAATAGACTCGCTCTGCTCAAGATGCCTCATCAAAATGTGGGGTTGGCATGCCGGCAACATACACACCTTCAGGGCTCGGTGTCCCCTCGCCGTCCTGCAGGCGCAAGGAGAAAATGGAGGAGAGGAGAGGGTCGACTGCCCGCAGCATGTCTTCTCGTCGCGAGAAGGAGGTCGGAGGTCGCCCATTGGCGGGCCGTCAAATATTTGGCATTATTTGCACATTGATGCGCCCCGTCGGCTGAAGCAGTATACCCCGACGAGGCAATTACACCACAACTTCGTACTGCTACGTTCTTGCTGGGCTTCGAATAGGGTTATTTTGTTACTAGAATGCTTGCCGGGGAAGCTTTATCAACTGGGGCTCTGAAGTGCGTTTGAGTTCACACCATATTTGCCTTGGTGGCGCACAATTTTATTAATTTCTAACGACAGCTTCAGACCGCTTGACAGCCAACTCTGCCTCCCTCAAAGGCTCCGATACATCAACTTCAACGAGAATCCATCTTTCCCGATCGGACGCGTAGAAGGTTTTGTCCTCCGAGCACAAGGTATACCGCCACTCCTGCGGCAACCACCCAAGCCTGTGTGTGTATCCCGGACCTTTGGCGTAGAGCCAACCATCCTTCGTGACATGGTATTGCGGCAAAGTGCGTTCTCCGGGGTTCCACAAGGGCAGGACGCGTTTCTCGTTTCCTTCTCCCATCGGGATGAGGATACCGCTGCCCTCCGGTGAGAAATTGAGAGCTGACACCCATGAAGCATCGCCGAATGAAAATTCGTAGACGCAGGTGCTGGTCGAGATGTTCCAGATGTAGACCGTGTTGTTTGCATGGTCCAACGCCACGACGTCTTCGCCGTCGAGGGTGAACAGTACTTTGGCGATGATGCCCGAATGGCCTTCGATGACGAACGTCCGGACGTTGTGCCCCGTCTTCGCCTCCGATACGTAGACGTGCCCTTTCGCCGAGCCAGATGCTACGAGGTTATCGTCGGGAGAGAAGATGACGTCCTTGACGTCGGCGCAGTGGCTGTCATGTCTGCTTTGGAGAACACCGGACACCACATCCCACACTCTAACACTATGGTCCTTCCCACCAGTGACGAGCAGGGCGCCGTCTGAAGAGAATGCAGCTGAAGAGACTCTTCGTATATGTCCCTCCAACGTGACGACTGGCGTCCTGGTGTGGAGATTCCAGACGCAAATATCGGCGAAGGCTGGTCCGCCGGAGGGGTATGCCAACAGCACGCCGTCCGAGGATAGGGCGACTGGAGGGCCGGAATGAATGTATATTCGTCCTGTGAAGAAGAGCCAGTGGTGGTGACAATTGCAGTCGCCCGTAGCATGCTGTCGACCGAGCAGGTCCAGTATGTCGTAGTAGCACACGGCGCGGTTGCGATACGTTGCGATGGCAGGTGCTCCCTCAGCGGTGGGGAAACCATCGGCGAGTTGTGGCCTATCCCATAGCGGGGTTGGTAGTCCTGTTATAGAGATGTAGTCTCCGCAACTGAAGACACCGACGCGTGCTGGGCCTGAGGAGTCATGGTGGGGAGCGGGAGTTTGGAGGGCTTGTAAGGTAGTGTTTCGAGTGCCATCCCAAACCCGAATAGTTCCGTCCTTCCCCACCGACACCACCTGGGTCTCGTCATGGCTCCATGCAATTTGAATGCGCTCGACATGTCCAGGGAACGTTTTCGGCGGTCCCTCCGATTTGACCTTCCAAAGGCGCACAGTGCCGTCCGCGCAGCCGCAACCGATCTCGGTGCCGTTCGAGGAGAATACGAGACGGGATGGGTCCTCTGGCACATCGATCTTGCGCACCAAAGTCTTGTCTGGCAGTGACCATATCCAGATGCCTGTGCGGCTGGAAGCGGCCACGTATTTGTCATCTGACGAGAAAGTCGCCCCTCTACATGGCTCGGGTAAGGCTAGGTCCGTCTCCGCTTGGGATGCTACATCATGCAGTGACAGGCTGTCGTCGGTGCCGTACACGATGGTAGTGCCGTCTGGGGATAGGTCAACCTGCTTGATCCATGCGTCCGAGGGGTCGAGGGACACGAGGCAAGATCCACTCGAAGCGTCCCATAACCTGATCGTCGACCCGATCGTCGACGCCGCGGAGAGAATTCGTGTCCCGTCGGTGGAGTACCCCACATGAAAAACGCGCCCCGAGCCATCCAGATTATGAACGTCTGCGCCGGATGTCGAATCCCACACGCGCACAGTGCAGTCTTCCCCGCCTGATACAATCCTCGTGCCGTCTGGGGAGTAGGCCACAGCCTTAATGCATTCGCTGTGCCCTTTGATGACCAACACCAACGTACGTGTTGTCGTTCGCCAGACCTTGATGGCCTTGTCGTGACCAGCTGTGATGAAGAAGGTACTATCTAGGGAGAATGCGACGGCATGAATGGGGAGGATTGGGGTGCTCGAGAACCTATCGATGCAGGCTCCCCATTCCGTAATGGCTCCGTGTTGCACTGTCAACGACGGCTTGCGAGTGGTGGCGTGCGTCTGTGATACGAAGCTGGCGTTCGGCGCAACAGGAAGAACAGAGTGGTAGAGTTGCAGAGGGGCAGTATCGATACATGCGGAGTACTTGAAGACGAACCGACGACAATCGGTGAGGATATTAGAAAGCTCGCTGAGCGGCTCTCCTGACGACTAAAGAAACACGTCAACACTGGTATATACACTGGCTAACAAAATTACTCACCTGACACGCACGGAGAGCGGTATCCAAAGTATATATCGTTCCATCCAATACCCCAAGCCAACTACAGGCTTCGAACCAAGGAAGTAGCCGATAACATAAGAAGTTTCGAAGAGGAACGACAAGTTCGTCACTCATTCGAGAGCTGGCACCTTCAAGATGGGCGCCCCAGTGACGACACGAGTAGCTGAGGCGGGCGTCGATATGTTGGTGCACCTTGTCTGTGAGGTCCTGTATTTCGTTCTTACAGAGGAGGGGGTTCTCGAGACCGAGTATATTGAACTTCAGGACCTGCATGGCGTCGAGACACTTGAGAAAGAGCGACTGATGTTGACCCGCTGGGTCGATGTCAAAAGCTTCGGGCTTCGCTGAGGATGTTCTCAACAGGAATTCGCGGAAGGTGGGATGAATGAATCGTATAGGGAGGGAATCTTGCTCAGGGATGTAGAGAACAGAACATAGCCCAGACAATGCGTTCCTGACCTGGTCCTTGGGTTGACCGAGAAGTCCTGCAAGGACCGCGATGGAGAGGGGTTCTGCTGCTACGGTGATAGCTCCAACGATCGCTTTCAGTTCCTCTTCGAGTTCACCGGCGTCCGGAATGTCGGGGATTTGCGCCTCTTTGACCACTTGGGCGTATAGGGTGTCTAGAATTGATCCAGACGCATAGGGATTGGAAGGTTGCATCCCCAACAAACGCCCCATTCGGCGCACGGGCTGCTTGTATCTCTGGTCAAGGATAAAGCGGACCGCGGTACCGGCGAAGATGAACAGACCGTGCGCCAGCAAGGTCAGCGCAGCTATCTCTTCCTCCGTTGGCCATCCTTCTGGGACGTCGAAGGGGATAGGAGACTCCTTCAAGTCGTGCTTCAGGTATCGGCTGACATCCTCGGTGACAGATCCACTGTCGATGCTGTGAAGATCTATCGCAGTCGTGATGTTGAAAACTGCCTTTCCTCGAGTAGGGTCGAACAGCCTCGTTATACGTGGGTCAGGGCGGCTGGTGACGACGAAGAGAAATGAGCCAAGGCGGTCGATGAAGTTGAGTACGGCTGTGATAATGATAGATGTTGAGTTATCGCCCGAGTTGCCCTTGCATTCGTCGACTGCATCAAGCACGACGATGAAGACAGGAAGTGGGACCTTGACTTTCTCCAAAGGGCGTACAATGAGTTCCTCAAGTTGGCGAGCTGGACTAGCATCCACGATGGCCGGATCGTTTTGCAGCACCGCGGCGACAGGCCCTCTGAGCGGAGGGAAGAAAGAACACAGCTGGCTTGCCAGTGTGGGGAATACCATGCCAGGATCGCTGCACTCGGGATCGTCGCGCGAGCAGAAGAAATTTGCTGCGAGCTGTCCGGTTTTCTTGTACTCCTCCACGATGGAGAAAGCAATGGTTGTTTTCCCGGTGCCCGCCAGTCCGTGGATCCAACTTGGCTGGTCAGGAGTGTTGTCCGCGTGCAGGCGATAGTGACCCAGTTGCGGAACTTGTCGAGAACCTGGACCCTGGTTCCCGAGATGCATGGTTTGCGAACATTGTTGGCGTCGTATTGGGCATTTTTTGCACCACGCGGTAACACGAGAGCTGCATTATCCCAGTGTGAGACTCTGCGTGATGGCAGGAGGGACATTGTACTCACAATTGTGCTGCGACGCGATCTTGGATAAACGTCAGCCTATAAGCCTCGCATCATACCATTGAAACATACCTCGTCCACCTTGCTCTTGACAATTTCGAGGCTATCTCGGACCTCCTCGACGTTATGTCGTATTAGATGCGTATTTTCCTCCGTGTACTAAAACGCATGAGCGAGAGGCTGCTTTTGATGATCGATTATATTTACCAGAGCACCTCCAACCTGAAAAAGTATTAGTCAACATGCCAAAAATCATGCACGACTCTGTGGCTCACCAAGAAAACCTGGAGAGAGCAGTTGATTTCTTCAACAAGGCCCGCTAATTCGGTAGCATCAATTTCGCTCCTGAAGAATCGCACAACTCCATGTCGTGTTTTCATCTTGGAAAGGCTTTCCCCAACCTCTACCCATTTCCTATGCAAACGAAACGTCACGTTCACGCGTAGGCGACGCATAGAAGTCCAACCGGCTTACCCTACCATACGAATGATCCTACTTCGCATGGACTCGGGTAACGAATCGCCTCTCGAGGACACGCGAAATTCGATAAGCATAACAGAAAGCTCTTGGAGTTGTGCATTAAGCCTTCCGATGCCCTCGATCGTCACTGACATAGTCTAATTGTGATGATGAAAACAAGCGAGAGAAACCCGGATGTCGCTACTCACCTGCACTTTCTCAAGAATGTCTGATACCACCGACAAGCCCTCACTAAGTCCGGGCACACCCGCGTTGCTCGAGACCTCCTTCGCTACCTTTGCAATGGCTCCGAGGACCGGAAGGGCGGCCGAGGCAGCCTTCCGCATACGATCAACATCTGCCTTGTAATCCCTGCTAACCCGCTTCAAGAATCCGGGGAGAGGGGACGATGGTCGCGAAGGGGTCGGCGTTGGTGTCGACAAATGAGACACCAATTCGGGCGACGAGGCCTGGGCCATGCTGCCTAGACAATCTCGAGGCGAATGGCGGACAGAATTTGGTCGGAAGGCAGGAAGCGTCACAAGGAGGTATAGCAGATAGTGCGGCCACTAAGCGTCGCAACGTCCTATCCATAAACAAGGTTTCCTGACCACGAGGCGGCGTAGACAACTGTGCAACGAGCATCGCTACAACGGGGAGCGCGCAAAGAAACGTAGTAGCGCATTCTTTTCAAGAAGAATTGAACTAGACGAGACAACGTACCAAGAATCAAATCAAATATCCATCCACGCAGTAGTACCCGCAAGTGTCGCCCCCTGTATCTTCTTAATCTAGAGGAACTCGACGCGTGGTTGTTAGCGAGGTAAGTTCCGACGCCACGTATTTCATGACGGTATTCATACTGCACAGAGGTAAATGCAACTCATACACGTTTAAATGTGGGACTACTCTACTCACGTGTGGTCGAATTCACGGACGTCCCGGCCGTCATTCTCAGTGGCGGAAGGTGCATGAGGGCGTGCGGCAAGACCGCCGGCGCCTACAAGCGCAGCCAATTCTGATTTGCTCTGTCGGCCTTCTCCCAATTGGTTGCTACGTCTGCGGCTGCGGCCTCTTGAGCGAGTATGAGCTACCGCATTGCAAAAAATGGATCCAGACCGGGTCCCGAACGACCGACTGACGGGCCTTCATATTTGAATTACAAGGGGACACTAACACTACCACCACGTTACCCGATGCGTATTTGTGCCCAGTTCCTAAGCTTACACGCACATGCCGCGATGTACAGAGTGGAAGTATCTGAAGGCCTCCGCAGTCGCTTTGTAATGGAACCCCACGGCGAGTAAGCTGCATACGTGAAAGAGTTGGTGAGAAGATCCCTGGAACGAAACTTAATCAGTACTAAGAGGGACCGAGCAACTTTGGAGACTTACTAAAAGATCAAATTGTCCAGGGAATACGCATTCCGGACAGCGTTCCGCGCTGGGGAGTAGCAGTTTTTAAGTTTGACAAATGAGCAGACAGCGGATATAACCTACTACAAGAGAACACCCATTAAATAAGCCACGATCTCTGCGGCAATCCAGGGGAGTGACATAGCCTTTGACGCTTCACGGGCCTAGATGCATGTTCAGCGTTCTATAGAATTGGACCTGAGCATAACCTTGCGCTTACTCCATATTTGACGAGGGCGTGGGCGAAAGGCAGGACACCAACAAGTCCGAGGCTGACAAAGGTCACGGCGCGCATTCTCCGATACGCCGGTGTGTGATATGTCGGAGCGCAAACAAGTCCTATTCCAACTATAGCGCGAAGGTTCAGTCCGTGGTTCGGAACAAAGAGAAAAGCCGACTTACTGCTGCCGGACGCTAACATGAGGCACATGTATACGGTTCGCAAAACGGGGTCGCAATGGAAACCATAATAGAAAGTGGGAAAGAAGTTCAGCGTTCCCAGTGTCAAAATACCTACGTGGAACTTGTCAGATAGGCCATGGGGCGACCATAGAAGGGTGGCTCACCGATAAAATCCAATCGACCGGTTAAAAGAACAACCTGCACGGATTGGATAAGCGAGCGTTATGGTCCACCAGCGACGACACATACCTCTTCGCGGTGGCAAAGCGACGCGTGAAAGACGACCGAGCACGTGAAGCACACTAGGCATCCGAGGAGAAAGCATGATACGATGAGGACATCTTTCCAATCCGCCGACCCGAAGTGGCCGAACAGTGGAAGCAGCGCCAGAAGAGTGTGGAATTCCGTTCCTGGGTGGTAGAATTCGGAAAACGCTAGCAACAGGGCGATGGTAGTCGCGCACAGTGCTCCGGCGAGGTGGGTCCAAATGTTCACTGAAAGGAACGGCTTAGAATAGTAACGATATCCAACCAGACCCTTTCCTACCAGTCTCATTATGCCATTGGCCGACGCTCTTGAAACAGACCCTCCAGTCGGATGTCGGAGGTCGGTATCCAGTAAGGACGCCCGTGTTATCTTTGCGCCATTCCTCTATTTCCTTGAAGGACAATAGCTCGTTGACATGCCTGGCAACGGTAGGCTGTTGAGCATCCCGTTGTTGTTTTCGCGGATGGTGTTCGAGGTTGAGCACGTCGGCGTCGGTCATCGCGCCTCGGGGATTGATGAGCTATCGGCATCTCCCGGGCCATCCCAATCAGTATAAGTACAAGGCTTGCGCTTTGACCGCTACATTCAGGAACAAAAGTCCACCCTTTTCGCCTGGCATCGGCTGCAATGCACCATCAACAATACCGACTACATGGTATGCGTCCGGTTAAAAACAAAAGGGTTTAAGTTGCTCGCAGGCACCACCGTCGACACCGTGTCAAAATGAGGGGAAATACTCATCCGACCCTACGTTCTCTGCGTACGCAGCTGTCAGTACCAATCGCCGACGCTGAGTATGCTCATGGCTTCCAATCCGTGTTGTACATTGTATGCGTGCCTGTATAAGTGGTCCGCCGTGTAACAAGACTCTTCTTCCGCAGGTCTGGCAACCTAAGTGCCCCATTCTCTCCAAATTCTATCACTCTTTCTTTGTAACACTCGTTTACCCTCCTCCATGGTATGCCACTTGCTTTTAAAAAAATATTATAGCTGATTAACGAATGCTTAGGTCCCTTCAACTCACCCGCCGCGGCCGGCACCGCGATCACAGGCTAGCCTGGGCATACGCCCCCTGGAGGTGGCGCAGACATGGTCTGGACACGATTCTCCCGCGGATTCTTCTACCTTGAACCCCCTGAGGAAGTTTGCCAGCTCTCCCACGCTGTTTTCTGGGATCGTTCCTTTGTTTCAGGACCATGGCTTGGACCTGTGCCGTCAGTCCGTTGACGAGCCTGAGACTTTCTCTGACGGTAAGGAAAGCTCTAGTAACCTGACTGAGGAAATCAAGAACTTGCGAGGTGAGTTTTTCATCATCCGCAGAAAAAGATGCCACTGAAATTCTTCCTCCTAGAACATCGGTCAATTTCTCCAGTCTATTTCAAGTATGTTCAGCGCACGTTGTGTACGGTCATCCTTGCAGGAACTTTGTAAGTGTCTAAAGTGCGCTTTGAGAAGCGACTTTTGAACTTAACGTCCACAGCATGGCCGGCGTAGAGGCCCAGCTTCTGAGTCTGATCTTTTCGGCACCCGATACGATGCTTCGTTCCTCAGCGATAGGCTTCGCTGTATTTGCGCTGCTCTCGACAGCATTTGTGGCGCTGTACGCAGCCGTCACGTACATGTGGTTGCGTCAGGACTGGCGACACAAGTCTCATTTCTTCGAGGAATGGGTGACCGGAAGCCTTGCCATGATGACTAGGTGGTGCGGCGTATTTCTGGTCATTGGTAACTGATTTTCACCCCTGTGACCCGTTCAAATCATCTGACTGTACTCCCCAGGTATATATTCAAGCTTTGTTGCCGTCGTACTATTCCTGTTCGCTGCAGCGCCCCGTACCGTGGCAATATTCTCCGTGGCGATCTTCAGTGAGTAGTTTTTTTTGTCGACTTTCAGTATAGCTTAACGGGACCCTTCATCTAGTTCTTTGCGGTATTGGACCAATGACATGGTAAGCCTCCGCGACTTCCTCTCCGCACACTACTCACGGACCGCTGACCCCAGGGGATTATACCATTATTGTGGGTTACGCTTCGGGTGGCTAGAATGGTCCCCAGGCTATCCGTTACTGAAGTTTAGACCGCGTCGACGGGCAACATCACCTGTATAGGACGACTATCGTGTATGTTACGAAACGAAAGACGGATGTCACACCATTAGACTTTCATAGCATAGTACATAGTACATAGTGTTATCCGAGCGTATACTATATGTACAAAATACAGACGATGTAGTGGGTACACACTTGTGCGAACCATCATTCACAAGAGAATCTTCGAATTACAAAAAGCAGGTCGTTGTCCTGTGAGGACGAAGCGTAAGCGAATTACACACGATAATTATTTCCATAGGGTTTACCAGTTCAGAACGTCACCAGCGAGCACTGCGTACCAGTTATATCGAATCCGCAGTTGACCGTTCCCGCTCCCTTGCAAGCATCGCAAAGCTCAGCGTTCGGGTCTCCGCAGTAGCCTCTGCAGAATCCACTGTGAATGCAACACGGTCAGAATAGGCCTCTCTACAAATACGAGAGAATTGGTACGCACTTTCCTTCTGCATCCTGTTCACACAATCCTGGGCAACCCGTCGGAGACCTACATGTACTGCAATCTCCGGGTTGGGCTAGGACGGCGGTGGCGGAGAATGCCAAGAGGACACCGAAGAATGTGGTGAGCTTCATGATGATCGGATGACTGTGGGTAGCGTTACGCTTGCTGCGACGGTGAGCACTACATGCGCATTTTTATAGGCGTTCCCTCCAGAGGTCGAGATGGTCTGCGAGGCGGTCGAGTGTACACCGAGACTGGGTCATCATTGTACGGCTCTCAGCGGGCAGACCAAGTGGAGAACGACAGAGAGTTTGCTCACCGAGTACGCTCGGGGACGCGGCATGGCGTGTAAGAGCAGAACGGTGCCGACAATCCGAAGGCAACATTTGCCGCCTTCCGGACTATGGTGTCCGACTGCATACAATGGCGGTTAGTGTCGGCGTAGATGAGACTCCGGGACAAGTATAGCGGCCTAGGCCTTCTACGTTGCCTTTCCCTCCCCGGTCACGCATACAGATATTTCCCTATATTTGGCCTGAAGGAAGAGCAGCAAGGCCTGCAGAGGTGTAAAGTTAGCGACCACAACTCGAAGGGCGCGCGCGTACGTCATGACCTGAGGTACGACTAGCGAGTATGGTCCAAATTTGTACTGCGCTAACATTCAGGAACGACCGCTATACGTCGCAGTGCAGAGACTCTTCTGTGAGGGATCTGCTCCGAGGTATGGGCAGTACGGTCTTGACCACATCTAGCTCTATCATGGAATTTGATAATCGACCATACAGAGTGGCACATTCACATAGCATTATGAGTGGAGTGCAGTGGACGCTAACCTGAACGAATAGGCCCTGCGTGCGTCAGCCATCGATGGTGAATGCGAATTGACTCCGTGCTACTACTATTGGACGGACTAAGACCTATACACAATGAGTACCTTCAAATAGCCGTCACGGAGGTGCCATTACTCGCCTACGGATGCCACCATGTCACTTCTAGTTACCCACCGAATGACCTAGAAACGTACATGACTCGTACTAAGCTGTAGATGCACCCTTGATGTGCACATTAGAGTGCGTAGTCGGAAGCGTAGAGGGCGTAGCGCATTAGCCAGGTCGTGGTAATCGGATTTCCCATTGTCCAGAAAGAAGGATTCGGCTGTGAACGGTGTCTGCGTGAGCACTAGCAGGGTAACGAAGCACGGTGCATAAACAGAAGTGAAGGACATCCAGAAATGTCGCCATCGGAGGAGTCCTATAGACGCGGCGCGTACCTCACAATTCCGACGACGGTGTTCTTTGACCCGAAGGGTCGTCAGACCTTCTGGCACATCTAGAGGCCGTTCATAGCACGAAGGTAATGCAGAATCCAGCCCGCGACGGGGCAACTGTTTATCCATTTCCGAGAAGGCCTCGTTGCGGCCGCCACCGGATTACACGCAGCTGTGCCTCATATGGTAGACACGTTGAGGGTACGAACCAATGCATCTTCTCGACCACCACAACGCCTCTCACCGCCGACACCCATGGTCCGAAGCTGTCAGCGCACCCAAGATAGTATAACCTGTCCCGGTCCCACCGGCAACGCCACAACGAAAATGAACGAGATGGACCACCTAACGAGCACCGAAACGGGCGGTCCCCTGCGCGACAGTCGCGCCGCCGGCGTCCAAGCATCGATGGCGAGAGGCGCTGCGGGTGGCGTACAACGCGCCGGACCGTCCTAGCACAGCAAAGAGCACCATCGATAGCGTTCGATACAAGGTTAATAATAAGACGACACATACTCAGTTCCCACTGCGCTCAGCAAGTCTGAATCTAAGCCTGACGAGCCAACGCCACAGAACAGAAGATTGTGTCTGTGCGCCGGCGGCGTTCTGTGGCATCATATCATAGTTGGTGGGGGCCGCAGACGACACAGGCTAGGGAGGTGCCATGCTTGCCGCGACGTTCCTGCTCATGAAAAGCCCGCTCCGCATCGACCCGTCGACGCGTGAAGCTTGAAGGCTGGCGTGCGCCTGGCTCTGGTCCGACATGGTGTGATGGTCGAATGGCGTGCCGTTGAAGGTTCGGGACGTTCGCTGCGTTTCGTGCCACACGGCCCTGCGCTGTCGGTGAAGACACGGGCACTACTTCCCGAGGACGTAAGCCAGGCGGCTCGCGGAAACCGCCTGGACATCGGCTCTGGGGCTCGATCAGACAGGCGAAGAGGCCGGGAACAACACCCGCTGCACATCGACATCGACTGAAAACACGAAAGATGGACAGCGCGGACGGGGAGCACAACAGCGGAACGACAAATGGAGGTGATCGTTCCATACGAGCGTTGTGCGGCACCCGCGTACCGCCGCTGACAGAGACAGTACTGGTGCCGAGCGACGTTGTTCAGCGATGCAAAGCGAATCGCGATGCCACTTACGGCGCGGCGCGCACCAGGACTGTATTCACCGCAGGCGCCGGTGCGTTCAACAAGATAGATGCCATATGCGATCAAGGGTCCTCGAGGCTGAGCGAATTGCAAAGGTTCACCGGCGGCTCCGCGCACATTGCCAGGAGGCGGTTGCATTGGGGCTGGAGAAGGATCACGCTGATGGACAGATTGCTGGAAGCGGGTGCATGGGATGGTGCTGAGGTAAGCCAGATAAGTTACAAGAAGAGACGTAGCAGGGTCGAGAGAACAGGTCACGTAAGATCAGCCTTGAGATTCCAGAAGGGGCGGGGCCACGAGGAGCACGAGAGAACGAGCGAGGCAAAGCCAGGAGCAGGACCAGCAGGCAGGGCAGGTGCGAGAAGGCGTCCCATCTGGGGCTCCTAGGAGGGTTCAGAGTCCGTTGATTTTTCGGCGCCCGGGAGGTATCTTGAAAGGAGATGTGTATAGCTCTCGGAGATCTGGCCGAGCGCAGATATAAGCCCAGGGTCAACGGTGTCAGAGCATAACGTACCTTCGCCGCACGCGCTTCTCCGTCCGGTACAAAGCGACAGATGACCGTGGCAGACTCAAACCATCTTTTGGCCTCGTCAGCCATTGACGCGCTGTAGACAAGCTCAGTTGCGACGACGCTATGGACAGCATAAGAGTGTGAACAGTACTGTAAGCATTCAATACCGGTGTTGTATGATGTGCCAAGAAGCCATTGTCGCTCGTCCATTGGATAGGTCTATTAGCCCCGCATTCAGCCTGAGAAGTTCGGCCGAACCCTATGTGTCACTCACGTTCTCATTGGGAGGATCTTCCGAGTGTTCCTCCATGACCGCAACAGCCTGTTCGACGTACTGCAGAGCCTTCGTTCTATCTGAGGGCGAGTTCCGGGCCAGCAGAATGGTACAAATTGCGCGTAGCCACCGTGAGAACTTCTCGACTGAGAGGGTTGAATGGTCCAGGCTGGCGTGGAGTATGGCCTTAGAGAGGGTTGAGAATGAGTATGAACCGCAGCAGGGCCGTTATGGCAACTGATACCTCGAGAGCAGTGAACAACACTGTAGGAAATGCATCAGGCACGCGGACGGTGCGACACGCTCACAGAGGAATGGAGCGCACCTTCCACTGGACATTCTTTTTCGACCCACTGAGAGCAGGCACAGTCAGTGCCTCGTTCGCTTTCTACCCGAGTCCCAAAACAAAGGCTCACCAACATATCACTCAGGGCTTCGAACGTGTTGGTCGCAAGGGGATCCGACTGCACCGACTCCTGCAGTTACGTTGAGCCTGTCAGGGAAATTCCAAAAACAAAAAGCCGCGATCGCACCTTGACGATATCCAACAACCGCTTCCAGTCCTTTGCCAAACAACACAGCTCAGCGGAAAACAGTCTGAGGACATGAATGAATGTTTGGGCTCGTCGCGCGCCGTCTTCGGTAACGAGAAGTTTGCGATCCAGAAGCCGTTGTATTCGGTCCTTGCACGAGCCGAGATCCTTGAAGATGGTTTCCAATAACGTCTAGGACGTTCTATGAGGAAGGAGTTTCTCTACCGTGAACACCCGATCACACTCACATGAACCTCGGCGCCCTCAATTTGACGTTGCCGTAACCTAAACACTGCGAGCTGTTCAGTTTCCCTGGCGCAGATCACGAGCGCGGAGCTCACCCCTTCCAGCTACAGACGCAAAGGAGGCATTAGCGATATACAAATGCAGGTCCGCGTCGACATCAGCTAAGGAGGACGCGCAATACAATTCGAGCAGCTGCGAATGTCTCGGAGGATGAGCATGTTTTCCGAGCTAGCTATTCCGGGGCGCGCACCTCCCTGGCAATGTCAAACGCAGCGGACACGGCTTCATCGTCTTTCCAATCTGCGCAGCCTTGTACCGCGCAATTGTAAGCGGAACGCCAGAGCCACGAGACGTCCTGAGCTACTGCCGCGCGCTGCGTGTTCGGGAATGACTCAACCAGGGTTTTCGCTTGTGAGAATGAGATGACGTCGCCGGAAATCAATATGAAGGGGCGACACACCGGTGATGAAGTGGCCTATCAAGGTGCGAACAAGAACAGCACTTGTTACGACCCCCTTGAGCATCAGAATGATCCGGAAGATCAGCAACTGGACCAGCTCCATACCTGTCTGCGCCCGGTTCTGCCATGAGCTTGACAACAAGCCGGATGATACAACGGATCAAAGTGAGAGCCTCCATGTGAAGCTCCTGACTATTCTGATTCTGCACGGATTCCAGCAGAGCTTCCAAAACTGCGAGCAGTAGCGTTTTCATATTGCATTCGTTGGCAAGTTGCGTGGCTAGCAGCAGCATCTTCCGATCAAAGTCTGGTGCTCCGACCATGTCTTGCACAGCGCGGATGGCTGGAAAGAGAAAGGGGTTAGAAATAGCTCCGACATTCAGTTGCGACGAGTAAACCTTCATCCTCGAGCCCTGAGCCAAGGTCAGCGTCGATTTACACAGCACGGTACGAAACATCAACGACACCTTGATGAGCTGCCGCTAAAAGAACGACATAACGCGTAGCCGCATCGCTGCCCGGGCAGCGGCGGAGAATGGATGACGCCTGCGCGTACTCTTCCTGTTGGATGTGGCAGAGCGCCGCCTTGCGGAAGCATTTCGCGTGACTTGCGCGAGCCATACTAGCGAACACCGGGTTAGTCCCACACATGAACCAATCGGCGGCCTCCGCCCATCGTTTCGCGGTGTAATGTCTGTCTCCGAATTGCCAGAGGAGCTGTGCGCGACCGAACACACTCAGATGGGTGCATCGTGGATAAGTGATATGCACCGTACCGTCAGGCATGCTGTGGCGGGCACCTTGGGAAGTTGCAGTTCGGTATTGTTAAGACCTATCTCGGACGTTATGCGGCGATGGAACTGTCAGCAACTCCAGGGTACGTACATGTGAGAGCTGCTTCCACATCTTGCATAGCCCTGGCGTGGTTCTCATCTCTGGCGCAATGGAAAAGTAAGGAGAGGAGCAAACGATCCACATAGGGGCCGCCGACAGTGTTTTCCGAATCCACGACCTTCTGGAGGGCATGTTGATGTACGGAGGTTACCAGTGTACTAGGACAAGTTTCATTGTGAGCGGCGTTCCCAGCATCGATTCAGTGAATTCGCGCACTGATATGGGGTCAGGGTTCGCATTTCCTGCAGGATGCTGTGAACGTGAGCCGATAAGTGGTCCGTTCGCCGGCCGAAACCTTGAGAACCACCCTAATACAGATACATACTCGGTGACGCTGCTGTCAGAGCAACTCATGTGATCGATGATGGATTTGAACGCTGAGAACGTATCAAACAATATAACTCGAGACAGGCAGACGGTGGACACCCTTACCATCAAGCAATTCAACTTCCGCAGCCTTGCGCCTTTTTAGGATGGCGACCCTCATCCATCGCAGTTGCTGATGCTCTGGGTTCTCCTGACGAAGAGTGTGAGTGTGGCGCAAGACGACATCGAAGATAGCTTTTACTCCGTCGGCGTCAGCCTCGATGGTGTCGATCAGCTCGTTCAGGGCGGCTTCAGCCCGGTCCAGATTGTCTACGTCGTGAGACGAAGACATGTAATATGCCCGAGCTACATTCCATGTAAAGGTGAGGAGAATCAAGGGTACCGCGAGTTGAACCGGCTTACCTAGACCCCTTAGAATAGAGCGCTATCAAGATATTCGTCAGACATCGGTCTATGCGAGATGAAGGGTGCGATAATACCTTGAGATCTCTGATTCCCGGGGTTGTGGTATCGTCCGACAAGTCGATGACCGTGAAGGCCTTCTGCATCCATTTCACCGCATTTAGCTGCGGTGCGCCGTCCGGGTTCGGCGGGGCATCTCCAACGGATTTTAAGATGGATTTTCCGATCTCAAGCAGCTTGGTAGCGAGTGACACGCGCTGAGGCACATTGTAAGCGTCCTCGTTCGGCACTAGGACGAATGCAAAACTTACGTCCCGCGGGGGCAGCAAGCGCAAACGCTGATCGTGTTCTGGCTGCAACATGAGCGACAGACATGCCAACAACAGCCGGCGTGCCATACCTGTGATTTTTTGCAACATGAAATCTGCCACACCACGGTTACCTTCTCGCCATGCCTGTTTTACACCAGAATCATCCGTTAGCACGGCGGCAACATCGCGGCAGTCATTCATCGATGCTTACTGCCTCCATGCGACTGGAATAGTATAGAATGACGGCTTGTCCTTTGGCTTGTTGATGTGTTTCGTCGCCGTCATCGGTCGCGCGGAGCTGTTCTTCATACTATGTTGGCGAGAACAATCAGAAACAACGAACGAATGGGTATAGAGATTGCAGCCCAGGAACCTTTGCAGCACATGCCAGTACGCTCGCGGCGTCGTCGTGCCGGGTAGCCTCTGCGCACGGAAATTAGGCGATGAATAGAGGCGAGAATGTGAGGCACGTCGCCTTCTGCACACACCGGACAAACTCGTTCCCGCCTTACTCGCCAGCTGAAGCACGTGCACGAGTGCTACCGAATGGAGGCCCAGGATCAGCTTCGAGGGCCGACGAAGCGGTGTGGGGGGCAAACTCACTCTCAATTGGCTGCTTTTGTTGCAGGCCCGCTTCGATTAGGCGGAACCCTGCGAGGCGAACTGCCCGTCCGGGGTCAGTTTGGGGCACAATTTGAAGCGTGCAGGGTCGGCGTGCGACTTACGTGCCGCAACGACGCCACGGCCCGCCGGGCCCTCGGCGCTCTTGAGTGCATTGGACGCGTTCCATAGGTTCACGCCTGCGAAGGAGAACGCATATAGCGACACATCCTGGCGAGGGCGGTGTTTACGCACCCTCTCTGTCAAGGGAGTCTGCCTGGTCCGCGCGGGGGCGCTGCGAGGCGATGTCCCGGGCGAGCGCTGCGAGAGAATCAAGCTGTTCGACGAGGACGTCGGGGGCGGAGCGCTTGGGATCGCTCAGCCTGGGTTTGATGAGGATAAGTTTGTCTAGAGCGCGGCAAGTCGAGCGACCGGAGATCCAAGCTGAGAGCGACGAGGACTTACCCTGGATTGATTGGAAGACGCGGTCGACCTCCGCGGGGGCTTTTCTCTTGCGGGCGGACATCCCCTGCGAAACTCGCAGGCGAGATGAAGAGATGGAAGGCGGAGACAAGGTGCAGTGGTTAGGGTTGCTGCCGTGACGAGGCGCGCTCCGTCACTGCGCCGTGACCGGTTGCTGGATCGGGCGGGTTGTGACGGCGGCGTGACGCTCCGCGCTGGCGGCGGTGACGCACGCCAGAATAGAGCGGCCTTGACCTTGCAGTGACAAGAATGGCCTCGCAGGCGTCGACGACTGCGACTCTGCCCGTCGAGGCGGTCGCCCGCTGTTCTAAAGTCAGTCGCCCAAGCCATCTCGCGCGCCCGCAGTGACCAGAAAGACTCCGTCGGATTTCCCAGGACGCAAAGAAGGACGGCATCTTTGCAGGGCTGTCGTCTGGCCTCGTCGGCGGTGAGCGCACCTGCTTCGCCTCCGCTGCGCCACAGCGTGCCCGGCTGACTCTCGTCCCGCCGCCGCAGCTATAATCGGCTCGCGGCTCTACCGCCTCGACAGGAACAAGACGATCCTCTGCGGCATAGGCAAGTGCCCCTCACCCGTCCCTCGGTCCGCCCGACGCAGCACATGCCACGCTGACGCTTCCCCAGCCACCGGCGTCCTCGCAGGCTACCAGTTCACACAGATATTCCTCGCCTCCAACCTCGCCCGCCTCCGCGCGGAGCAGGCCCAGCTCGCCCAGGCGAACGCAAACGACGACACCCCGCGACCAGACGCGCAGGGCTCCTTGTAATCATCTCCGCATGTAAATCCCTGTTCCCGCGGCTCGGAATAGACTCTCCTCCCGCCCTGTCCGTCAGTTTGTGTGTCTGCGTCTGCTGCGTGCGACCTATCCCCGCACGCTGTCTTGTTCTGCATCGCCGCGCGCGTGCCGCATCCGCACATCCGTGCTGACGTCGCCCATCGCCTGCACGTCCCGGCGAGCACCGCGGGTCCCCTCCCTGCAGCTGAGCGTCCCACCATGTCCCACCCGCCGTCGGGACATATTGACGTATCACTTGTGCCATAGCCGCCCCCGGGGCCAGTCCGACCTGGTACTATCACCCCATGACAGTTCCGTGGCCCGACCCAAATCCATTCCACATCCATTCCACATTCTGCGTCCGCTTCGTCATATCTTTGCATCTGCAACAGACCTGTGTCACGCCTGGCGCGCGGCGCCCCCACCACTGGCGTGCTCGCCTGCGTTTCCCTGCGCTTCGTTTCCCCTCCGCATGCTTTCCGTTTTCCACGACGTTGCCCCGGCGTGTGTGAACCGCTCCGTGCTGGCACGCTAACCCCCGTGTAGCCTCTTCTGCGGGCTTCACACACGCACCTGATCGACCCATCTGCGCGCTGGCTGCGTCCAGTGTGTCTGTCTGTCGCCCCGGCGTGCGCGAATTGAACCGAGTCGGACGACGGTTGGTGGCGCAACCGTCCTGTACGATGCATCGGCATGACTCAGTGACGCGCGGGAGCAGTAATTGCGTCTGCCCCCTGTGCACGGCGATGTGTACGTCAAAGGGGAAAACGGGGGTGGTGGCTTTCGCTGTGCTCGTCTGGGCCGTCCCGAGGTCGCATCGATGCTAGCCTGCATCCACACACCTCGCCAGATCTGTCCATCCACGCGCATCGTTCTCATCACAAAAAAATAATCCAGGAAAAATTCCCGGATGTTGCTGCGAGCTATTTGTTCTGTGGCGGCCCGACCCTAGGCCTCCCGCTTGGTCCAGTCCAGGGCTCCCGCTTACACATGAGCCCGTCCGTGCGTCGTGCCCCCCAACTGAACTCAGCCACATAGCTCCTTGGCAGATCACTGATATTGCATTTGCGCGTGTTACTGTATACGTGCGATGGAACATGTTTCGTAGAGCATGGTGAGACGAATAAGAATACAGCTGTGGTTGAATGATGGTTCTAGTGCCAATAAGTGAATCTGAACATGATGTATGCGGTTCTGTATGCGATGCGGGAAAGCGTGCGAGGGGACACCAGAAGAATTGCGACAGAGGAAGGGAAAAGAACAATAGGAAGCACGGGGCGGGGAAAGCGACGTCAAGAATTGTCTGCGGGTTTACGATAGGCAAGATTAAACAGGGGAGGCCTGGGCGGGCGATTATAGGTGGCGTTGGAGTGCGCGATTATACATGGGGGAGTTACGCTGCGTCGTCGTGTCGTGAACGTAAAAATGGACGCCCGGGGGACCTGCGTTGGCGAATGGGGCGGACTGGATACCGGAATGGACGGCGTGCGGCTGCATGTGGGCTTGATGGTACGGAGAGGGATACGCGGTTGAGGCGTGGTGGTGATGAACGGGCAGCGGCTGAGGCGCTGGGGCGCGAGGTCGATTCCATGCCAACTCGGAGAAGTGTGGGAGCTGGTGCGATCGCTCAGAGAGGGGACCATAGGCCTCGTGAGGGCTTGCACAGGCCGACTGCACAACCATGGGTACCGAAGGCTGTACGGAATAGCCATAGTCGGCGGAAGTTGCGGGAGGTTGGTGATACCTCAACCGCGCCTTCCGCGACCTGTTCTCCTCCTCGGTCGGCGAACATGCCAACGAATAGAAGTACAAGTTCTGTTGTAATGGACAGATCGTTAGCAATTGTATAGGGGGCGGTGCAGCGCGGATGGTAATTACCTGAGGCGCCGCCTGTGGCCGCGGGTGCTCGAGCCGGTAGGCAGAAGCAAGCGTCTGCGGAGGGCCGTTGTGCTTGACGGTCGACGGCCACGCAGGACTTGAGTTGTCCACACCAACAGGCCTGACACCAGCCGGAGAAGCCCCAAGTGACAGCTTGGAAAATGACTGGAGCGGCTCGGAAGGCGAGATGGAGTGGGCAGAAGGCGGACCCTGCGACTGACTAGGAATGTCGAGCGATAGACCTGTGGGTCGCCTGGGTGCCTTGAGCGGAACGAACGACTCCTGCGCAGGCGAGAATGCATCCGTGGCTGACCGCTTCGCACCCGACCGCGGCGGAGTGTGGTGAGCGGGGTATACCGAAGGCGCATAATGGATCTGTGGCGCGGATAGGGGATAGACGGCGGAGCGGTTGGGTGAAGAAGACCTTGCGCGTTGCGGGCGAACTGCGTGCGAAGGATGTGCAGACCGGTGCGGCCTCGACTGATGATGAATACGGGCACGAGGTGTCCGACGCCAATTTCGTGAATCTCGCTCTTTGGCCATAACGAGACCGGAGAGCAAATTCAACCAATTCACGTACGTCTTCTTGTCCACGTATAGGCCAAAATCAATCCCGAGAAGGAATTCGCGTTCCATGCGATTTATCTCCTCCAGATCGATACCCGACACCTCTGACCAGGTCTTGTTGGTATAGGTGTTGCTAAAAGACGCGCGTAAGTGAAATGACCCGTGAAATTTATTGGCAGGCGGTACTTACTCGTCAAGAAACTTGTTCGCCATCATCATCGCGGCAATAGCTACGCGGTATTCGCTGCCAGGCTGGGCGTTTGTGAAACGATTACGGATTTTAAGGCGGTAGATGTAGTGTAGGGCGAGGACAATGACAGACTGGCTGACTTGGGTAGTTTCCAGAACCTTTTGCATAAAGCGGACGAACTCGTGCGACACGAAGAGTTGAAACGACGCTGTGGCTGAGCTCGGTTTGGGTATTGTCGAGGGCCGCGCACGGATGGAGGGGGACGCGTCCCGCGAGAGCCCAGAAAACCACAGGTAGCAAATCATCTCGCAGGTCTTCTCGGCGAGGAACTGCGAGGAGCGGTGCGTTGAGCGTGTCAACCAGTCGACCGGCTCTGGGGGCGGGGAGAGGACTTGCGCCTGTGGCTGCTCGTACTCGTCCGCATCCATGGGCGACTCGGGCTGCGCCACAGACTGAACCGGCGGGAGCTTGAGCTCTGCAGGCCCGCGGAGATGCCAGTGCGAGGGGTCGTCTGTTTGTGGCGGCGTTACTGGAAAGGGGAGGTGAGCGGGTGTCTGACGCGCTAATTAACGCGACTTACTTGGTGAAAGACGCGACATGCGGGTGTCCAAGTGCGCGATTGGCGGGAGGCTGGTCTGTGGACGGTGGTGGTGTTGTTCTGCTACGCGTCGGGGCGGGACTGCAGAGAGGGGCGGGGTCAGCGGCAAGTCCATCTTTGGTGGCCGCCAGGCAGACCATGTGTGGACGAGCTCAATGGGGAGGGGCGGGAGGGTGGTGTTCATGGTGCGGTAGGAGGGAGAGTGCGGGAGTGAGGGCGGTGTATATAGGGCCATGGAGGCGGGCGGGCGGGGAGGACAAGTATTCAGAGCAGCGGAAAGGAGGACGGCATGCGGCTATGGATGGCGGCTTAAGAAGAAGAAAGGATACGAGGATGATCATGGCAGGAGTCCGGGCTCGGGAGCGGAAAATTGTGGATATGGTGAAATTCTCGGCTAGAAACGAACAGGGGACGCGGGACAAGGACAAGGTTGGCTGTTGCTCGCACATCGACCACCGCTCGTAAGCGCAAACGCAATTCCAGAGCGTAAATTCCACCCGCCCGCGCCCAAGATCCACACCCAGATCCAGCCCTGCAAGCCCCCCCAATCCGGCACACCACCGGCCACATCACATCATCCCCGCTCACCACACATCTCCCTTTTTCGCCGCACCGCGCATTTCTGCGTCCCCCGTCCCGGCCGGCAGCGTCCGCACTGCCCCCTCCGCCGCCGCACGTGCACGTCTCTTGCCCCCGTTTCGCCCCGCTTAGGCAACTCCCGCGCACGTGCACCCCCTGCCGCGTCGGCGCACGCCTCGCCTGCCCGGCCTCCGCCGTGGGGCTGCGCCGCGGGCTCTGCACCAACACAAAAATCCGGCAGCACGGCGTGATGGGAGCGTCCCCAATGGGGCGTCGGTCGCCGGATCCACGGCCGCGGTGCCTCAGTCGTTCTTCCGTCCGCTCCTTTTCGTCCGTAACCACATTTCTGCCCGCTGCGTGGCAAATTGCCCCCCGCGTCTGGCAACCTTCCAGTGCGCCCGCACGTCTCGCCTGTTCTGTTTCCTCTCGAGAACGCGACAATCCAAGGGCCTTGCCCAGTTGGCGGGCATGTGCCCCAGCTCTGCCGTCCCTGGGCCACTCCCAAACCGAGCCCACTGGCGGCGCAGCGTCCCCCCGTTCCATTGTCTTCGCATCTGAGACTATTCCCAGACCATCCGCCTCCTTACAACACTCGCTTATGCCCCTCCCTGAACCCTACAACGTCCTCCGAACGCCCGATCAATCATCTCCACCAGCCGCACTCGACTGATCTCGCGGCCCTACCCAATACAACCTTCCTCCTCGGTTGCCAACGCTCGTCCATGCACCGGCCGCCACGTTGGCCCATCCTGGCTGCTGCCATCTTACTGCACTGATTTACGCTCGGCCACTGCCCACGACGGGCTTGTGCGATCACGCCCCAGCGCGGCGGGCTGGCGGGCGTCCTCGAACGAGCCATGCGTCCGCACCGTCCCCTGCTCGGACGGGCGGTGCCACAGCGTTCCCACCGCACAGCTCACCTTGCAGCGTATTTCCACGGCCGACCTCCTCGAGCTCCTGGCGCCAGCCCTGCGAGCCCACGGGCTCGGAGCTTCATGTATCCACTGCGACCCGGAGGCAGGTGTATACGTAGCGTCTGCATTTGTGCCGACCATAGGCCCATCACCCCCTGTTGCCGAAAGTGCGCCTCCCATCTCCGTCGGAAGACGCGAGTTCGCAATCAGTCGTAGCTTGCCTTGAAGCATGCTCGCCCTTCTTCCACCACAGTTGACGGCGTTTCCCAGTGAGTGCGTCTTCCCAAGGGCCTGTTGGGACAGTTGGAAGCCGTCTGCACCAGTTCCTTACTGATGATATACAACGGCGTGATAGTCACTCACCCATAGACCGCTGCATGTCCTGCGGCGCGATTCTATCAGACCCAGGTCGGAGTTGCGCTCCAGCACCGCGTTCATCCTGAATCCGAATGCTGCGCGCAGATGTCCGCCTGCGAACAGCAAACCAACGTAAGGCCCAAGGTAAGACGGCCGGGGCTCCAGCCAGCCAGTCGCCTGACATCCGCCCGACTGTCCCGTAGGCCGCATTCATATCCACCAGTGCCAGAACGACGGAGCCACCGCGGCTTCTCATGCGCATGCCCAGCCTATCCAGGTGCGCGAACCGTCGCCACAGCCCGTATATTCGAGGGTGGCGGCGGCGGCTGGCTGTCTCGAACCGACGGTGTGCAATTTGCCTCGTATCATTGCCTCGAGGTACCACCGCTCCTAGACCGCGCTGGGCCTCCGTCGTGATATTGGCTCGCCACCCTGAAGCCACGGCGCTCTGCCGCCTAGCGTGCATCGCCGGGGCTACGCTCCCATTTGGCATCTCCGCTGCAGGGTTCCGCCCATTTTTAATGCAGCCGCCACCAGGACACCCCGCGTCGGCCACACGCTCGGACGCCGACGTTCGCGATGGCTGGCGCGAGCGGCGATGCAGAACCGACGCAGGGCTCGTTCCGAAGGTGCAAGTAAATAACGTACTATACGCGCACGGACCAATAGAGGGATCGCGGCCGTCGGGGCTTTTCGCACCAAAGTCGTCTGCTCGATTTGGGACATGTGTTTAGGCTCGGTGGGATATCCGCATACGGGCAGACACCTCCTGATTGCGGAGGGTGCGCGGGCGCCCTGCGCTGGATTATCTCATCCCGCCGCGGGCAGCCTGGTTTCCACGGACACACGAGCGGGCACGGCGGACAGCGCATCAGAGCAGAGCAGAAAACTCATAACGCAGGCTCGGTCGGCGCACGTACCAACGCGGGCCCATCACGGCGCGGTGCAGCAATCTCAAGCGGAGTCAGTCTGTCGGAGACGGAGTATAAGCTAGTCTGACATTTCTGCATACCACGCGTGCCTGTCGATAATTGTTTGTTTGGGCACAATTTGCGCGCGTGTGTGCCTCCGCTGCTCCTAACCCACCGGCACGGTCCTGAACCGGCCTCCGGTGTACGTAGTCATGATGTGCGTAACAGTCCGCGGCAGGGAGGAGGAAAGGGCCACGGTAAATAACTTATCACGATACGTAGTAACACGTATCAGACCCTGTTACTTTTGTCTGCTTACCGGGGTCGTCGTTTTTTTTTCTCTTCCTCGTTTGTCGCAACCGGCGCACCATATGTGAAGCATGATGCCAGGTGCAGAAACACAAGGTCGGGACGCTAGCGGACCTCGCGTCTGTGACTAATTAGGGAGAATGGTAACTGCCAGAGTCCGTCGGAGGCGGGAAGCGCAGATCGTCAATACGCACAGGGGCGGCTGTTGTCTTCGGCGGCGCAGTAGTTTGCATCCGCGACGGATATTGGGCTGGTGCTGGCTCGCGCACTGGCCAGATGGTGCTCGTCGCGCGCGCAGTCCGCACGGGCGCAGGTGGGCGAACGAGGACAGCTGCCGAAAGCGGGCGTGCGTGCCAGTGAGGGATTGGTGGCATCAACGAGAGCCAGGGCCGGGCAGGAGGAGAAAATCACAGAGATCTGAGATGGCGGGCGGAAGATCCAGATCTGGCTCAGTCGCAGCCTGCGCAAGGCTGGTGCAGGCAGGGAGCGCCGCTGGGGTGACGCCACCGGGCTCGTGAGATCGGGATCTGGCGGTGCGCTCAGCCCTCTGCGCCGCATCGAGCCATCCGATTATCTTCTTCAGTGCGCTGCCTCTCGCGTCGTCGGCCAGCTCGCCTCCTGAACTCCAGCCTGCTGCGCGGCCGGGCCTCTCCTGCAGCGCCCCTGTCGCCATCACCCGTCCTCGAAATCAGTTTGTGTTTTTGTCTGGCGCAGGCCACACATGTGTCGCATGACGTCCTCCGCACCAGCCACTTTTCAGCGTACCTGGTTCATCCGGGCCAGACCCGGCATCGCTGGCGTCGCCTTGCCCTGAGCAGACAAGTCCGTTCGTCGACGACCGAACGACGACGCAGCGCATGGAGACGGCGTGGCGCACCGTCGTACATAGCCTAGAATCTTCCCCATCCGACACGTCGCTTCGCCCGAGCTGCATACCGTAATACATAGCGCGACGGCCTCCGTATTACCACTTTGCCCAGCAGATCGCCCGCCGAAGGGGCACGCGAATTTGATCACCTGCCCAGGCTCTAGGGTAAACGTCTCTGGATGTCGCGGCGCCAGCCTCGCACTGGCGACAGGTCAAAATCGGCGAGATTCATTGGATAATCATCAGGAACAATGGCCTCGTTCCGGTCGCAGTGAACAGTCGTCGCCCCGAACTGCAGGGAAATCCAGCGCGGTGTCACCCCACATGACGAACGCAGCAACATACCGAGCGAGGGTTCCAACGGCTTCCATACGAATAACCTGTGGTGGCGGGGGAACAAGATGAAACTACATCCCGGTCGGTACTGGGAACACAGGAACCCTCTAGCCCCGAGGGGGCAACTGACAAACACTACAACTAATGTTACATTTCCCCTTGTGATACTTGTTTGGGGTATCTTCTGTTCACGACGCCCCCAACTCCATTGAAATGATACTCGTGCTCGGTTCCAACCCATTCCCATCCATGCGGGAGAACCTTGCGCTCCGTGCGAGCTAATTAAAGCGTCAATGCCCGTCGGTCGGCCATACACTGTCAGAGATGATGATCACCCCCAGAGCGGCCAACGAGACGACAACTGCTTGTTTTCACCCCGGCGGGCACGGCGACGTCGCGCATGGATTTCCTGATCGGCAAGCTTAAGAGGCTAGGAACGCGGACCAACCCCGTGGCCGAGTGATCACGATCCAAATCTTGTAAGAAAGTGTAAGCCAGGAGCGTTGGGGAGAGCGCGCAGGGCCGAATATGTTCTTGGATAGTTCATTCGGCGTGTGGCTGACACGTATGTGGGGTTTGCACAGCAGGGCAGATCGCACTGAAACGGTAGCGAGGGCTCCCCCGATAGCCTCCGATGAACAGGCAATGCACTATGCTTCGAGTGGACGAGTCGTCCAGCATAGTTAGTTCGAAGGGTGGAAATTGGGCGCAAGACGACCTGGAACGCAGGTGAAATCGATATAGAACGCGTCTATGATGATAGGGAGAAGGGGAGCCACAAATTGGTGAACAAGGAGACGGAACAGGCGTACCGATGGAGGGCGCAATTTTTTTTGTGGTCACGGAGCGACCGCCACCAGGAGCTATGATCATCCTCCATGCTAGGCAAACCCTGCGGAATCGCGAGGTGTCGGCGGTTGCATCATAGCACCTAGCGTGCCTTGTGAGCGTAGGCTTGTGTTCGGATACAATTACTGAGATGATGAATACCCCGAGAGTTACCCCAGGGTCACCGGAACGGGCTGTGTGTGGGTAAGTTTAATATCTTGTAATGCAATAACGAGGTCTGATTTCGAGGGAACTCCAGCGCATCAGATAAATGGCGGATGCAGCGTCAGGGGGCTACTGCGGTGGAAAGTGCAATACGGATGAACAAGGTTGCTGCAAAAACCCGAGGATAGATGTACTTGCCGTACAAGTGTGCCAAGGGTGCGATACTTGCACGTCGAGACCTCTGTTGATCCTGCAGAGGCTGTGTCTGGGCAGTTTGAGCCGCATTGCAGCCCAGCGGCTTGGATAGCCACGAGATAGCCAGAGGCAAAAATGATGTGTTCGTCCTACGCTTCGCATGTCGTACTCGCGAGTCTATCGCTCCGTCGAACAGGGACATCCAGATGTTGTGGTATGGTCCAGGGCAATGCCAGCAGAGACGAACGGAGACGATGAATGGACCGCGACGCTGCCAGACTCGGTCCAACTGGGATCAAAACCTCCTTCCAAATCAGTCCAACTGTGCCACACCTCCGAACCGCCGTCACGACAGCCTGCAGCTCTCCTCTCGACGTCGTGCACCCCGACGAGCACGCCCGCGCATCTTGACGACCGCCGCCCTCCGCCTCGCCCCTCTCTGCGTCGACGTCTGCGTGCGCCTGCAGCACCCCCGATCGTTGTCTCTTCCACTCCTTCACTCTCGTTTTCTTTCTCGCCATGGGAGTCCAGTTTGGCTCCTTCGACGGCATATGCCAGACCGCCGCGCTCGTCATCTGCCCGCTCGTGGGCGCGGATAGGGGGATTGAGCCGTCGTGCTACAGCAGGAACGTGGAAATATCGGGCACGCTTATTTTCCAGCCTTGTGAGTCGTCAACCGAAGAACTGCAGGTCCGAGCCCTCTAAACCTCTTGCTAGCAACATGTTTCGTCCATATCGTGGCCATAATTATGACTGCTATCATGATCTTCCACATACGGAGCAAATACACCGCCGTTGGTGAGCAGGGTGCACGAGCGAGGTGTGAGCGACCTTTGACCCTCTGACTGGCCGACAGGACGAAAGGAGATCATCACGTTCTTCTACCTTTACGCCATTATCGAGCTCCTCGCCATCTTCCTCGACTCCAACATCATCCCTACAGCAAACGTCAGCTACCCCGTACGTCTCGTCTGGTGTGAATATGCTGCGTGGGAATCCTCACTAACTCTGCATGCGTAGTGGTTTGCGGCCGTATATACAGGTTTAGTCGCCGCAGCGTACACCTGCCTCCTTATCAACGGCTTTGTCGGTTTCCAATTCGCTGAAGATGGTACTCCACTTTCGCTCTGGGTGCGTGTTCCTGAACCATTTGGCGCACGTCTTGGCGCTAACGTCATTGCAGTTCCTCCGGATATCCTGCCTCGCGGTCTTTGGTGTCAGTCTGTTTGTCGCCATTGCCACCTTCAAGGGAATTGCAAGCTTCAACTATGCGAAACCGATCGGACTGTGGATCATCTACATTCTGTGGCCCCTCATCTGCACGGTCATCTACATCGTGTCCCAGCTGATCCTGGTCTTCAGGACCCTGGAGGACCGCTGGCCCATTGGCGACATCGTCTTTGGAACGGCGTTCTTCACCATCGCTCAGGTTATCATGTTCGCCTTCAGCGTTACCATCTGCGACGCCATCAAGCACTACATTGACGGTCTATTCTTCTTCACTCTCTGCATGCTTTTGAGCGTCATGATGGTCTACAAGTACTGGGATAGTATCACGGTCAGTTCTTCTCTCGATGTAGGATTTTCTGCTGTGCTCACAATCATATCCAGCGCGAGGACCTGGAGTTCTCTGTTGGATCGAAGGCGACCGTCTGGGAGGTCAAGGACCCCCTACTTGCTGGAGAGTCAGACCGCATGGACTTCCCAGAAGACACTTCAAGCGGCTACCACAACGCCCCCGGCAGTCTTGTCGGTGGCGTGAGCGGCGGCCAGATGTACGGCAACAACATGCGCAGCCAATATCCACCACCCGACCGGTACTAGGAGCGCGGCACAGACATTTAGATTTACCTCGACCTATCGTATTTTTGCTAGCTACGGACTCGCAAGATTAATCCACGTTCAGCTTTGTACAGCCGCGCTCTCCCCTTTGATACCACCATTGCAATGTAAAACAGCAACCTTGGCTCTGCTCCGAGATCACACCACGCTTCGGCTTTCCAGCCTCCATAATTCTTTGCAATGTACATAGCTCACTCAACGGAGCTGCGCTGGTATATTACATGGACTCGATATACAGCAAAAACGATACTTTTTGTTACATGAGACGGTCACTGGCACACCACGGACCAATCGCGCCATTGTTCTCTGCCTTCTTGGATGGCAGTAACTCTATCGTAGATCGCATGCGCCACAGGGCCCTTGGCCCCTTCATGCTTGGGCAGCTGGATCGTCTCCCTGCCTTCAACGCCGATGCTTCCGACGGAAGCGACAACAACGGCCGTGCCGACTGTGAACGCCTCGAGCAGGCGGCCCGCCTTCGCAAGCTCCGCCGCCTCCGTCAGCGTGAAGCTGCGCTCGTGCGTGTGGAACTTCTGCGTCGCCGGCAGCCCTGGAAGCGTCGTCTCCGCGCCGTGTGCGCGCAGGAGGGCGAGCACGGAGTCGCGGGTCACGCCCGGGAGGATGGTGCCGTCGATGGGCGGCGTGACCACGTCGAGGTCTGCACGAAGATCCGCAGGCGCGTTAGCGGGGGCAAATGTAATGAGAAAGGCAAAGGGGGTGGTTGGACGTACCACCGTCGTCGCGCTTCAGCACCGCGAAGAAGTTCATCGCGCCTGCTTCGGTGATCTTGTCCTCGAGACACCAGAGCACCTGGTCGTAGCCCTCCTTCGCGGCTTCGGCTTGCGGCATGAACGTCGGGGCGTAGTTCCCTGCGAGCTTGTACCCGCCGGTGCCTCCTGGCCATGCGCGGACGTGCTCGTTCACGGCCTTGAGCGACAGCATGCGCGCGACGCGGAAGAATGGACCCGTCGGGCATGCGACGACGTAGAGGATGGCATGGTCCGAGGGTGCGACGCCAATAGCTGTCAGGCGGGATCAGTTGCAAGCTCCGGGTCGGTTAGCCACAATAACGGAACTTACACGGTCGTGTGCCGATGATGGTCGGGCGGAGGTACAGACTGTACCCTGGTGCGGACGGTATCCAGCGCGACTCGACGAGCACGAACTGTTCGATGAGCTTCTGGAACTCGGTTGTGTCGAAGTCGGGCAGCGCGACGCGTGCGCGTGAGCGGTGCATACGCGCCATGTTCATGTCTGGACGGAACAGGCGTGGTTTGCCGTCTGGGCCGAGGTATGCCTTCATTCCCTCAAACAAATTGGTTGAGTATTGGAAGCATGAGCTTGCGGGGTCCAGCGAGAATGGACCGTATGGCTTGATTTCAGGATCTGACCACCCTGTGACGGGGTGGTAGGTAACGACAAGCATGTGGTCTGTCATGTTCTACGAGCAAATGAGATGGGGTGTTCGTGAGGGGAGGGCTCGAGACGTACCGTGCCAAATGTCATCGCATCCTCCGAGGGAATCGGTTTCAGAGATGAGGTCTTAGTGACCTTCAACTTTGAAGCCTGGGGGAATAGGTTTTGTGAGTTTCAGGACACAGAGAAAGAGAACGAAGGCTACTGACATCGAGTGGAGCGGGTTGCGGCAGCGCCTGGATGGCGTGTCCATTGCCTTGAGCGTCGTTAGCCATAGAAAATCAGTGAGGATCAGTGGGAGGTAGTGGTCGTGAACGAGAGGAGAAGATAGAGGTGAGAATTGGAGTCATGTCCCCAGCCTGGACGAGCGAGTTATATCAATTGAGCGCGCCAAATTTCTTGAGGTCGATCGACAAGATTATGGTCCGCTGATGACTCGTCTAGATGACGAGAAATCAGCCGCTGCGCACGGGAGCTCAAGCACTAGATGTCTTCGTCGGCCGGTGTGTTGCACAGATAGCAAGCGGGATAACGAAAACATTGGAGTCAGGGCGAGTCACAGAGACCTGGTCGTGGTGGAAAGCAGGATAGAAAGCGCACAGAATTGAATTCTGATTTCGCGGTGGCAGCTGACGCGCGCTTGTCTCATGATCATTGCGCGAATGGTGCAGAGTGCAACCTGTACCGTACACTGATGATAGGCCCAGCTCTTCCCGCTCGCGTCGTCGCAAAACGCTCAACAACTCCAACGGAAAATGTCCGGGACGATTCAAAGGCCTCTCAATCAATAGGTCCTGCTCTACCTGCAGGGCCGCAGCTTCCGGCTCGCGAACCACCGGCGGAGGAGGACGAAGATGAAGACGACTACATGCCAGAGTTGCCTCCCGACCTCGCAGCGGCGCGAGAGCGGGCCCCTCCCGAGGCTAGCAGACGAAAAGTACACGGGCCTTCATTTCCGTCGGGTCCGGCATATGACGATGATGACGACGAAGTGGGACCTATGCCCCTCCCTGGCGGCTTCGTCGTAGAGGAAAAGGACGGCGTGACAGAGTTTCTCGAGAAGGAGGAAAAGAGACGTAAACAGGTCGAGGTGAGTCACCTCATTGCCTGTCCATATTGGCGCACCGAAGTAGTCAAGGTTGGATTGGCGTGTCGTAATGTATAGGAAGCTGCAAAACCCAAGACACTGAAGCGCGACGAGTGGATGCTGGTCCCACCGTCGTCTTCTGACCTACTTGGATGTACGTAAACTCCTTCCGCCCGTTTCCGAGCTCTTAGCTAAACTGCTGTCCTAGCAATCGACCCCACCAAATTAACGAAGGGGAGACAATTCGCTCGAAGTGCCGCTCCTTCCAGAAACGTGGATACATCACTTTGGACTGAAACCCCAGCCGAAAGGCAAGCCCGCCTCGCCGACGAAGTGTCAGGCAAACGGCGACGGGCTGTCAACGCCGACCCTGATGCGGATGAAGACCTGGACTCACGGAAACGGCGCCGACATGAAGAGGAGATCCGAAGAGGCGTCGAGGAGCATACGGTTCGTCCTCTTCAAACAGCCTCGGCGAGCTTCCATCTTATATTCCAACAGCGCAATTCCCGTGGTGGTGCTCTTCTAGACCAGCATGCGACGGTTTCGCAGAAGGGCAAGACAGACGAGGAGGAAGGCCCTCCGGTACTTTGGGATCACAGCAGAGACATGGCGCTCTCGGGGCGACTGTTGGACGACAAGTCGCGAGACAAAATCATCAACGATGCCAGAGGCCTCTCAGACAGGTTTGGCTCTGGCAAGGGCGGCAGCTTCCTGTAAATTACGTGTGTATTCGCGCGCGCGGCCCTGCGCGCTGGTGTATGTCGATCGTGTATGATTAGCGTCGCTGTTCCTGTGTCCCGCCCACTGCAGCTCGCTCAGCATGATTCCCCGGTTCCGCTTTCATTCCCAAGTACTCGTGCTGCAGCCAGTAAACATATGCCCCAGACGCTGTGCCCCGCATCCCCGCAGACAAAGCGACGCCGGGATCGGCTCCCGGGCTTCTATCCAGCCGGAGTCAATGAGCATGAATCGTAGCGCTGCTACAAATACTACCGCCTCGCTCACGAGCCTCCTGTTCCCACTGCATTCCGAACGAAATCATGGCCGACCGTCTCTCACAAGTCGCCGGACACCTTACCAACACCTACAGCCGCGGGCTGCTGAGGGACGAGGTTGCGATCATCACTGGTATGTCCACCACGACCGTGAACTGAGGTCAGGCAGCTCATGCTCGTTTAGGTGCTGGTCAGGTAAACCCATAAAGCGTGATGCAGTATAGAACTAGCACTGACGAGGCTTCTGCAGGGTATTGGACGCAGCGCTGCTCTCCTTTTCGCTAAGGAGGGCGCAAAGGTCGTCGTTTCAGAGTGCGTGTGACGCTGTCTGGGCCATACTTCGTGTCTCATGTGTTGTGCAGTCTCGACGAGAAGAAGGCACAAACTGTCGTGGACGAAATCAAGGCGGCGGGCGGCGAGGCTCTCGCTGTCGGTGGCGACGTCGGCGCGGATGACTTCCCCGCCAAGATCATTGACGCGACAATAAAGTGCGTGCTCGTCCGTCGGCGGACGCAGTATCCGTATTGACAGAATATTCTAGGAAGTATGGCAAGCTGAACCACATTGTCAACAATGCGGGCTTCACGTACGATCGCATGCTGCACACCACGCCCGACGATGCCTGGGACATCATCATGAAGGTGCACGTCCGCGCGCCATTCCGTCTCATCCGCGCCGCCGCCCCCTATATGCGTATCAAGGTACGTTCCGCCCCCTCGCTATCCTTCGCAGAATGTCCAACGAAATGAATATTCGCGTTTCTCTAGGGTAACACCGAGAACCGCTCCATCATCAACGTCTCCTCAACGTCAGGTCTGCACGGAAACGTCGGCCAGGCAAACTACGCGGCAGCCAAGTCGGCCGTTGTCGGTCTCACCAAAACCGTCTGCAAAGAGTGGGGCGCGTTTGGCGTCCGCGCGAACACCATCGCGTACGGCTACGTTATGACGCGGTTAGTACCCTGCTGCATATTTCATCGTATCGTGCGGATGTTCATTCGCATGTTGCAGGTTGACGGCGGCGAAAGAGGCTGGTGCCTCCATCGAAATTGACGGCAAGAAGGTTGCGCTTGGTATTCCAGGAGGCCGGCCGTCGTCTGTCACGGGCCCACAAGGCGGAGGTGCCGCTGCAAACCCGGGTATCCCTCTCGGTCGTGGCGCCACCGCAGATGAGGCTGGTGCAGCCATGTTGTTGTGCGTGCATAACGTTTACACCCTGTTTGACTGCATTCTGACTCCGTCACAGCCTTGCGTCTCCGTTGGCATCGTTTGTCTCAGGGCACACTCTCGAGGTCACCGGAGGAGCTGGGATTTGATTGTACTCATACGTATCTATGTTTGCTTAGGTTCTACATATCACACAGTTATCTGCCTCGCCGACGCATCGTTAATTAATCTTCGCTGGTTTCAGCTTCACGGTGGTGGCGGGAAGCGTGAGGCCATGCTCATTCCTGCGATACGTTCGACGTCTTCCCGCGACAGACCGAGACCCAACGGTGCTGAGGCTATGAGTAGTGCGTACTCACCGACGAGAGAATTGCGGAATGGCAGCGTATCGTCGGTCTGCGGGCAAAGTTCATTGAGCCCACACAGTGAGGGAACCTAAAGGACTCACGCAAATCGCGATGGGGTGGTTAGCCTGGAGGTAGTGTCGGATGTGGTGCTCTTCCAGACTGTCCGCGGTCTTGCAGAGCAAGTTGGACGAGAGGCAAATCTCCACGCAGGCATTGTTCGAGAACACGACGTCCCGGGCATCCGCATCGAGGAAGGTGGCGTGCCCAAGTCTGTCTGGGTTGTACGATAACAGCTGCAAAGTGTCCTCGTGTGTGTTCTTTGGTGTCTAAAGAGCAGATACGCGTCAAGAACATGTTAATTCGACCGCGGAGAAAGACATACCTCAGCAATATGCAAAGTGATCTTCAAATCAGCCTCCCTCGCAGCCTTAAAGTGCTGTTCAAACTCGGCCATATCGCCTGCCTAAAGACAGAAACACAGACTGTGGCAAGGCATCGCACAACATATAGGCATAATCTCACTCACAAGAGGATCTCCGCAAAGATCGACGCCGACGATACGACGTCCCTCCTTCCTGAGCTCTGTCGCGCATCGGATGACTTCCTCAGCCACGCTCGCATCCATGCGGCGGTCCAGACTGACGAGCAGGGCCGCGCGTTCCTGAGGATAGCGTTCGACCTCGTCCAGGACCGTCTCGAGGTACTTCCTGCGATCCATGTGCGCGCTTTGGCGGGGCGTCGTGCGGAGCTCGAGGTACGCCGCCTGCGAGCGCGCCTTGTCGTCCTGCGGATCCGGATCGAGGAACAACGCGAGCACTGCGCGTGCTGCGGCCCCGAGGGCAGCAGGCGTCGCGGTGAGCGTGTAGATTGCGGGGAAGAGATTGAAGAAGTCGCTGATCTCGTCGAGGACGACGCCGGCGTGCAGCTGCGCGATCCCGGTGTGCACAGCGTCGGGGAGGACTGCAGAGGTCTCTGTTTCTTGCGCGAGCTTCTGGAGGAGGGCGATGGGTATGCAGCCGTTGAGGTGGGCGTGCAGCTCAGCCTTGGGCAGATCGCGTAGGAAATCGATATCGTCTGCGGTGAGCGAGGCGAGGGCCTCTGCAGCGTATCCTGCGATCCCGGTTGTGTTGGCCATCTTGCGCCTTGCGAAGGTGAGGGAGGGGACACGTCCAAAACACAGCAGGCACGTCCTAATAAAAGTGATCGCGGGATGGCGACTGACTCAAATGCACATGGGCGTTTCTGACTCGTATCGGTGAGTTTCAGCCACCGAAGTCCTGCGATGAGTTCGCTCACCAGAACAAATATCAGAAGGGCCCGGCTGTACCACTCGTCGTGTCTGAGAACGTATGTCGCCGGTGCCCTGGCCAGAAAAGGAGTGGGCAGACCCAAAAACAGTGGGGCGGCCTGGCGCTGCGCGCGCACGTGATTACGCTGAAATGAGCTCGCTTTGGAGTTAGTCGAGAGGTCGTCTGCCACGTCCGACGCTCTGCTTGTCTGTCTCCGCCCACTCGCCGGCGCTGTCTTGTTTGTCTCCTGCTAGACCTCGCCCACGTTCTCCCGCCGTGCTCATGCGCTGATGCTAGGAATTAAAGCAAAAATCGTCAGCGGCCGGTACCGTTTGTCCTCGGGACTCTACAGCAGCGGCCACAACGTCTCGTCTCGCATTATTAAACGCTGCATCCGTGGCGGCAGTGCTCTCCTCCACAAGGCCAACCACCGGTTTTACTCGTCCAAGGGCAGCGTCCCACCACCAGAGTCGTTTGGTGGCCCCGATATTCCGTACTATCGTGAGCAGTCTCCAGACCTGAGAGAATACTCGACTGAGCTTTGGTGGCCGTAGAACGCCTTGCAAATGCCTGGACACAGACACCCACGAAATGGTACCCGTTACCCATCGCTGTTGGGGCCCTTCTCCTCGTCGTGATTCAATACCGCAAAAGATTAGGTGAAAGAGAGGTCTACGTCGACGAGGATGGTCATGAAGTCGTGAAGCTGAAGGGCCCGTGGCATGTGCGGCACCTCTATTTATTTCGGTATAAAGGCTGACCTTGTGACGTAGGTGCATGTTATTGGTGCCCTACCGTTGCGAAACCTTTCCCGGGTCTGGGGCTACGTCAACTCTCTTGAGCTGCCTGTGTGGGCAAGACCAGTAGGCTTCAAAACATACGCTTGGATATTTGGCTGCAACCTGGACGAGGTGGAAAAAGACCTGAAGGAGTACACGAGCTTGGGCGACTTTTTCTACCGGAAACTCAAGGATGGTACTCGTCCTACAGCGGAAGTCGTTCTGGTGCGTATTCATCTTGGAACATCTGATGGTCAATCGTAGTTTCTAACCTCCGTGATCATCTCAGGTCAGTCCCGCAGACGGTACGGTGTTGCACTTCGGTACCATCAAGGGTGGCCGAGTGGAACAGATCAAGGGCAGCACGTACTCACTGGACGCGTTGCTTGGCGTGGAGACGCGTTCATCTAACCGAACGGAGGTCGTCTTCCCCACACGCGAAATGGCAGAGGTCACGGACAAGCAGTTTGCGGACATCAACGGTATCGAGTACAGTCTGCACGAACTGCTCGGCACAGCGACACAGAACAGTCCTTCGGGCTCCGGTGCGAATACCCCTACGTCGGTGGCGCCCCCCGCAGAGCAAGGCACGTCAGCACACAAGTTCGGCGAACGCACCGACGCGTCTGTAGACCAGGAAGGCACGACTTCAGAGGTCATTGCACATGACGCCTCCGTAGCTGCACAAATGGGGATCCGGCCTTCGCTGGAACGCAGGCGCAGTTCAACAGCCTCACTAGTGAAGCCCGGCAACTCACTCTACTTCTGCGTCATCTATCTCGCGCCTGGTGACTACCACCGCTTCCACAGTCCAACAGCGTGGGTGGTCGAGAAACGCAGACACTTCGTCGGTACGTTTTGGCCGAATCTTTCTGACAGCTGCGGTCGTAAATGACACATGTTACAGGTGACCTATTTTCAGTATCCCCATGGATGGCGAAGCGGCTGGAGAATCTGTTTGTCTTGAACGAGCGTGTCGCGCTGCTGGGCCGCTGGAAATATGGTTTCTTCGGGATGGTGCCTGTCGGTGCGACCAATGTTGGCAGCATCAAGGTCAATTTCGACAAGGTACGATCAATATTGAACCTCCTTATCTTTATCCGGGACTCATGTCGTGTGTGCAGGAACTGCGGACCAACGTAGGCTCACGGCGAGGACACCCTTTGGGGACATACACTGAGGCCGTCTACACTGCTGCGTCACCTATTCTCGATGGCCAGCCCCTACTCAAGGCACAGGAAATGGGCGGCTTCTGCCTCGGCAGCACTGTCGTCCTCGTCTTCGAGGCGCCACAGGACTTTAACTTCTTCGTCAAGAATGGCCAGAAAGTCAAAGTCGGTGAGGCGCTAGGCGAGGTCGCGCCGCTCAGTGAGGAGTCGAAGAAAGACCGGTGAACGCCCCGTGTCCATGTATCCCACAGCCTAGCTCCACGTCTCCTTCATGTCTCCCTCACGCCCCGACATGACACTAGAACAATACGAGTGTATAATTTATTAGGTCTCAACACTACCGTACGAATCAACTCGCAGTGTAATCTTGTTCCAGGCTCGGCCGACTTCAACAGTCTAGATTCTACAATGCGTATGCTTTCTTCTATGTAAAGATGCGAGCTGCTCTTGGATATGGCTACAGGAGTGTATAGGCTATAGAGGCGAACCGCGCATGTCGTGCAGTTATTAGGTATATGGGTTCAAACGCTGTCTCCTGGGCGAACCACAGGCGACTCGCCCTCACTGAGGTCCTCGTTTGTGTCTGGAAAAGAATCGTACGCCTCTGGGGCGTCAATGGCCGTCGTGAGGAATGTCCGATGGTCCCCGTGAGTTTTGACAGTACTGCGCTCGTCTAGCGGGATATCGTCCGTGCTGGTGTTTTCCGAAATCGAAAGTCGGCGAAGGTTAAGAAGAAGATGTGATCCCTGCATCCCGCGTGAGGTGATGTTTATAGCGATGCTGAACAGAGCGAAACGTACCGCGAAGGACATCACACCGAGTGCCCAGCTTCAGATATAGTTACATGAGTAAACACCGCCGGGAGAGAACAACAAAACTCACTAATACCCCACACCTATCAACGGCGTGGTACAAAACCTGTACATGACAGTATTGACTAACATAGCCACTGCATCCCGTTGTCAGTGCGAATCATCTCGGACGGGGAGGGCGTGCGTACCGAAGATGATAGAAAAGGCCCATGTGCCGTCGCGCAAGATGACACGCATGATAGACCGACGGCAACGCCCTTTTATGCTCTCATAGAGCTTGTAGAGCGTCAGAAGGAAGAGAATTGTTTCAAAAACGAGTGAGGACATCCTGAACCGGGCCAGTGTGAGCGACCCAGTTAGTCAGCAACACGCGAGAGACAACGTACCAAAATCCAGCGAACGTATCCGGGATGTCCGTGATGAGGCAGCTCGGGAGGAAGGTAATTTTATCGAACACTAGCGCGAGTGTTGTTACCATCGCCACCGTCTCAGAGACAAATGAGACGCTAAGCACGACGGTGATAAACCATCCACGACTGTAGAGGACGTACACTACGATGTCGATTAGTGGCCGGGCTCGAAGAAGACGAATGAATTGCATACACCGGATGACGAGAATGACCTCGACCAGTGTAGTGAGGAGTTGCATGAATATTAGCTCATAGTAGATCCATCCTCTGCACTCTGCGTAAGAAAAGTGATGGCTGGAGCACAATGTGAGGACCACACTACCGAAATTTTGAGTTATTAATTTCGGAAGCGGAACGAACGGAAATACTTACGCCTCATGCACGAGGGGCGCATACCGCACCAGGACATACGTCCATTTGACCCATGAGCTAGGCCGGCTGGAAACGGTGCTTTAGCATAGTTTGAGCACCGATGGCCTGCAAAGCGTACTCACAGCCAGATGCATTCCACCTGAGGGACAATTTCAACGACGGGACAGAGTGAAGAGATCGACACGTACCTCTATGTCAAAGTGAACGACAACATCCCAACACAACCACACGAAAGCAGCAACTAGTAGATGGTGAAGCTCAGCTGAAAAAGAGCATGGAATGTGATAATGACGGCACTCACGAGTAGAGTATATTAGTCCACGTACGTCGTCGGCAAATTTTGCACTGTCCACAGGGAGCATCGACTCAAACAGCACACACGACGGAAGGCTGGGCTTAGTGCACCAGCATACATCGGGGCGCACAAGACTGCAGCGAACAGCCAACGCCTCGCCGCACGTATGTAAGTATTTGAGTCTCGCGGTCTCGCGCTGCTGCCCTGATGCCGCGCGTGCGCGTCCTGGGCGCGCGGAAAATCCCCCGGCATTCCAGTGTGTGTTTCAGACTTCGAGGTTTCAGCGTCCAGGCGCGCATGGATCGCGCTTCGTGGTCGCCACGCTGGTGGGCGTGCGGGCCCGTTTGTGTTGTGATCGCCTCGTCGCGGGTATGCCTCTGCGAGGCATCTTCCCGAAAGACTGCGCAAGCCACGCTCTCGTCCGAACGCAGCGGTCTCTCAGCCTCTCGACGCTTTGCTATGTCTTGCCTCTCGGGAAGGCATGAACGGAATTTCCGGCCAGGCCGAGGCTACGCAGGGTTTCTGGTTTTGTGTATGTCGGAGTTCTGATCGAATGGGGATGTACGGTGAGTGACCAACCATCCCAAGCTGATGAGTGTATTATAAGTACAACTCCGGGGGACACTTTCTCCCAGGGACATCTCCGTAGGCCCGGCGCCCCTCATGGCCCATGGTGTTCATCGCCGTAGTCAGCAACATCGGAGTAAGAAGTGGGGAAATCTAGGGAAATCTTGACCCCGAGTCAATGGTGTTGGCGAAGTGGAGAGATCGTAGCTGTAGGTTCAGCCGTGCCTTCTTGGTACGCTAAGTTGCAGGAGCGATCGTTGACAATGATAAACGCGATCAATGCCGTGGATCTGAATCTCATTGTGATGAAAGGGGCCCACGGTACCGCAAAGTATACCTCCGTCATTGAAACACATCTACGATCGGGTGAGGTCGGGAAGAAGAACATAGGATCTGCTTACGCATTCCCGGTATCTCGACAAACTTGCATAGCAGAAAGCATAGCCACCAACATCTCCTGACAAGTGAGGAGCTGCTGCGGAGGGGATAACGTACCAAAGATTGTGTGTTCAGACCTCGCGGGAACAACTCTCGGCGAGGGCGAATGGTTGCTGGAAATCAAACGATAAACTTACCCGCATGGAGGGATATGGCAGTGTCATTTGACAACTGCGGTATCCTGCAGTAGTCACGATACAACAGGTACGACTATTGAGACGGTGTAAAACGATCACTCGGCCGTAAAATAGAACACGTACCAGAAACACACGCAGCCCTTCTTCCGGCAAAATTGCTTGTTTCACAGTAATTGAATCACGCTCTTTGGCCACAAATGAAGCGCACTTCAGTCAAATTCTGAGAGAGAAGGGCCGTGGACAGTTTTCATCTGCGTAAGTCTCCGAGTGGTGTTTCCGGATGTCTTAAGAATTTAGTCAGCTGCTTTTCCGGAAAGTAGCACATACGGGGAAGCCCGTGCCGCGTTTTCAGAGGGTGTTGACGCTCGCTGCGAGCTCGACTCTCACGAGGATAGCGCTTGCACCTCGATGATGGCAAGGTAATTCATGAATTGGGTATGTAGACGCGGTAGTCGATACAGAGTGTGTGATGCTATAAGTGGTGAGGGTGCTGCATCAGAGGTCCGTAGTGTGTCGGGGTTGCGTGCCATGGTTCGTGGCGTCTGACGGTGTAGACCTTGAAATGCGAAAGGAAAGCGAGGAGACAATACAGTAGGGTAAGGGTATGGTGTTGCGGTCAAGAAAGCAGAGTAGGAACCAAACCAGTGTCTTTGCCAATATCTGGCATCTCTTGCATCTCATAGCTATCCTTCGTGGTGAGGCCGTCACTGTCGTTCGCGGTAGTCTCGCCCATCGTGCCTGGAGCTTGGCTTAGTGATGGGCTGAATACGAGCGCGGTCAGCGTCTTCGCATCGCGGTCTTGAGGCATCGCCAGACGCCTCAGGTTGAGTAGGAGGTGCGAGCCCTACATACTTTCAGTCAGAAATGGTGGAGCAGCGAGTGAGATCTCGGTTGTTCCATACCGCGAATGACATGCAAGCAAATGCCCATCTTCAAAGGGGTGGAATGAGATCAATCGCCGGTCAAACCAAATGTCACGACATACCCGTAGCCCATACCGACCAGCGGCGTCTTGTTGAGCTTATACATGAGCATGTTGAGAAGCATGGCGACTGAAATAGCTTGAGAACGTCTGTGTAAGCACGTAAAGACGGCACGCTTACCAAATATGAGGGCGAACGCCCACGTCCCATCGCGTACAAAAATGAACAGAATGGAACTCCTTCCACCGGAAGACCGAGAGACGTTTTGGAAGAACTTGACGAGCGTCAAGACAAACAGGAACGTCTCGAACGCCAGTGACGATAGCCTTGCGCGGCTGTCAGACCCGGATGACAAAGTCTACGTTCATAGCTGACGCACCAGTAAGTCATGAAGAAGCCGGGAGCAGATGCGACCAGGCAATCCGGACTGAACGTTAGCCTGGGAAGGACAATAGCGATACAGGCGACCATCATGGCCACCTCCGCGACGAAAGCTAGGATCATTGCCCCCAGTATGATCCTATTCCGGTTGTACAGGACGTATACTACACAGGCGTCAGGAATCGGATATCAGACATGAGTAACGGCTCACATCTTATGACCAGGATTAACTCGACTATGAAAGTGAGGGCCTCGACGAAGATGAGTTGGTGGTAGATCCATCCTTTGCAACCTGCAGTCGTAAATCTGGCCTTGGTATCCAACGCAAACAACGCTCTAGGCAATAATTGTTGGTAACGTCTGCCGGTATTGTAATATCACATACACACCCTCCGTGAAGGATTGGAGCATATCGGATGAAGGCGTACACCCATTTCACCCAAGATCGAGGGCGTCTGCGGTCGGCATCTGTAAGTTTCACTGTGGAGTGCGTTCGGCTATAAATACTTGCCGCCATATACATTCGACCTATGGGGGATGTATTGCCTCAGAGCGAAGTCATAACAAACTCATGTCTATTTTGAAAACCGACCTCGACATCAAAGTGAACCGCGGCATCCCAGGCGAGCCACGCCGTAGCACATGCTGTGCAGAAAATCAACATCTGAACAAGAGACAAAGAGCGTCGAGATTGTAGACGAACCTGTCGCATAAGTGACCTGAAGCGCGAGCTCGATATCGGTGGGGGAGCGCATGAGATGATTGCGCGCAACAGCCTGCAACTAGGGCATGGGGAAAGCTTGTAACAGAGGACGCCCTCATGTATTGAACCCGCCGGAACGGAAGCTGTCGACAATAGTCCTCACCCTGGGCAAAACAACTGACACGTCCGATAAGAATGCATCGCCATAGGATAACCACGCCATCCTTACTTCACCCAAGCGTCTGCCCGGTACTTTCCAGGGCACGTGTCCGCGTGAATTGCAGTGGAAGAGTCGGACGGTCGCCGAGAAGCATAAAAGCCGCTTCGAAGGCCACGAGTTGTACGACGCGTGTGAGCACGGTCAACTCGCATGTCTAGGAATCCCCGAGAGCTCCGGTGAGGGCGGACGATCTGCGGGAACAACTGCGCAGCGAAGACACAATGGGCATTTCGCATCTCAGCGAGCCGTCCAGGCTGTAGACTTGGCAGAATGATTTGCAGCACAATCCCATCCTATGACAACGAGCAGTAGCACCGAGATTAACGGTGCAGGGTCGTGCATGAGGCCTACCTGCGAGATTAAGAGCGAGACCACTGGAACTCGAGAATTGCCAACATCGAATATTTGTCTCCGTGCAACCAGCTCCGAATGAACGAGTTGACGGGCCAAGTCGACCAGGCCAGAACACTTCGCTTCGGCATCGGTTCTTGATTCTAGTTGACTCTTAGCGTGTTGGAAAACCGAATTGGAACGTCCTACATAGAGTGGCTCGGAGATCTCACAAACCCACACGGCCTTGAAGACCATTTGAATCGAGCAGAGGAGAGGGTCGGCGGTGGCACGGAGGTGGCATTGTGAAGGCAGAGTGATGGGATACAGCTGGTAAGCGCGCCTCGAGCTCGGTTGCACAGACACGATGCACGTGATGCGTCGCGTCCATCAGTCGCGTCATGTCGCGCGTCCCTCGGCCGCGAAGAGGCGAAGATTAAATTCATTTTTACAAAGTACGTTACGTGGCACCCTTACACCCGACATTCGATGGATCGTCGCTCTTCGGTGATAATCCCATTCATCTCCATTGAGGTCTCGTCGAGTACAGTCGTTTCATTGCCGCTGCTAAGGTTTGTTTCATCTGCCACAGTTGAAAACTGCATCGTTGACAGAGTATTCGCTGGCTTCGACGTAGGTTGTGACAGACGTCGGGTGTTCAAAAGAACGTGCGAGCCCTGCGTGTATTTGATCGTTAGTCTGACCAACAGAGACTACTAAACTCAGCAGGTACGCACCGCGAACGACATTACACTCTGCGCCCAGCTTTAATACATGGGGTTGAGTTACCACCGGAAATAATAGTAGAGGAAACTCACAAGTATCCCATCCCCGCGAGGGGTGTGTCGACTAGCTGATACAGGAGTGTGTTGAGAAGCATCGCCACTTTAAACACAGTCCAGTCAGACAGCGTCCAACGCGGACCCGCGCAAGACATGAACTCACAGAATATCATAGCATACGCCCACGTTCCGTCACGTACAAACACAAACAATATCGAGTTGCTTCCGTACTCTCGCTTTGCACTTTGAAAGAACTTGACCAGGGTCAAGACAAACAGCAGCGTCTCAAATATTAGAGACGATAGCCTAGTTTATTGACAATCAGTTTAAATCCAGTCCCGAGCAATAACTAGTACTCACCAGTATGCGATGTATATCTTCGGGGAGCCCGCGACGAGGCAATCGGGCGTAAATGTCTGCTTTGGAATGACGAGTACGAGCGCCATGAGCATTATCGAAACCTCTGCGACGAAGGCCAAAGATAGTAGGCCAAGTACGAGCTTGTTCCGATTATACAAGGCATACACTATCAAATGCAACAATCAACGCGTTTAGTACACAACAGCAGGACACCATGCAACACACCTCTGACAACCAGGACGATCTCGACCACTAGAGTGAGGACTTCGATGACAACGAGCTGGTCGATGATCCAGCCTCGACAGCCTGACGAAGGATAGTCACGGTCCGCAGTAAGAGTAAGGACGCCACTGATGACGTTATTTGTGAGCGCGACGGTACTTTTCGCTTTCATCGAACATACCCTAGGTGCAACAGCGGGATGTACCGCACGAAACCGTACGCAAACTTGACCCACGATGTCGGACGCCTGGGGTAGTGAATTAACGACCGGTATGACACACCAGTTCAAAAGGCTACCAACCTCCATATACATTCTACCTGTGGATGAGCCGGGGTTGAGAGGTAGAACACAATGTGGGGCAAAGGCGTACCTCGACGTCAAAATGGATGCAAGTGTCGTACAACAGCCACATAACAGCAGCAACTACACATAACTCCACGCGATTAGGCTCCACACCGTTAAACATAGAGAAATGGTACGCACCCGCACCATGACTAGTCGCCCACTTCCCCTCGGCAATGGCTACCCTGTCATGCATGGTCTGGTAACGTTGAAACAAGCGACGCGGGGCCGTCTGTACCTGAACGTTTACGCCCAAGCTCAATTTCTACCTCCGACCTCTGAGATAAGGTGGGGTCGCAGCAGATCCGGGGAAGTATTGATATGTTAGTCTAAGACTCTCTGTGATGCACTGGGAAATGACATGAGTGTTCGTCCTTGATGATCTGCAACCAGGGGGTCTATTGAGGGATCCGCTGATACGTTACCTCGCTGCTGGTTGGCTCATCTACCATGATGTACTGGTATCATCAGCTCTTGGCGGTATAAGCTGCGCAGAAGGGTAAAGCAGAGGTGTTTGAGCGAATGGCCGCCCAGGGACGTCAAACCACCAACATCTTGAAAGGTGTGGGAAGATGGTCAGTGCAACGAAGCTGTGCTTTGCACAAAATTGCATAGACGCATAAGAGAGACTTACAGGACAACTGATGACTCTAGGGCGTATGCAGAACGTGTCATACTGAGAACCAGATTAGAACAAAATATGATTTCGGTAATGATTATGGAGACATACCTGCGTTGCTGTAGACGAGACGGACATGTTATTGGGGGAATAGAGTACTTTAAACCAGCCCCCAGATTGTGCAGATCGCGCAGGGATCCGAAGGCCCCGCAAGAGTGGGTAAGTGATCCTCGAATCGCGAAAAAGGTTCACAGGCGACGGCAAGAGCGCCATCAGCGCATCAATTCCCACGCTACTGCCAGAGCGCTCGGATGCGCTGTTCTGACCCTTCACCTTCATCACGGTCCTCCTCATATTCAAACTTCTATTTGAGCCATACGCCATTGGAAAATGCTCAGTGCGGATTGCTTTCAAACCATTTGCTCGGAACTCGCTCTCTCACGCCAATGGCGTTCTCTTCGGTACGCTCACTGCGTGAAGCACTCGCAGCGCAGCATTATCGTTCTCGCACACGACGTGGAAATTTGTTGTTGCTTTACATGACGTACCTCAGTGCTAATATTCTCGATGCAGCAGACAACGGTGTTCGTCGACATATCAGCGTGGTTCGATCAATAACATGCGTAAGTCTACATGGAAATGCTTACAAGATTCATAACTTGCACGGACGGTGACCGCCGCGCAGTCCACCCCGAAGGCATCCATTTTGGATTCAAACCCTCCTCAGATTGGGCTCCTAAAGAATAGTCTTCGTACCGAAGACCCGTGAATTATTGCTGCATCCAAGCTGCGTCGGTGGCTAAAGCAAATACAAAGTCAACCGCGTTGCCACTTTGAATGTTGGCACAGCGCCCGGCTGAGCTAACCACCAATCGCCACAGCATACACATGCATGTTCAGCTGTACGGTATACTGAGCTTATTATTCATTGCCCCGCTCAAGTTAGGAAAGGCAACGCACATATTACTTGCCTGCGCTCCTTCGTCCGATGCAACATGGAAGAAAGCAACGACAACTCATCTAGCCCGTACCATTGGCCGCCACTGGCCGCGAAAGGTTTCCGAAGACTCTCTTCGGGCCTGTGTCTCGCTACGGTACGAAGATGCCCGCACCGTCTCCTCTCTTGGTTAAGTTTGCTGCCATGAACCCGCTGAAGGGCGCTGCTTATCATCTATAAAACCCTGGTATCGTCTCGTCGGGGGTCCCAACTCTCAGACTTACAATGCGTGGAACCACTTTTCTCATCGCAATCCTCGTAACTTGTGCTACATTCGTCGCTGCCGACCCTCCCCATTGTGGCACCTGTACGTCGCCGACAGGCTGCCCAGGCCTTTGCGAGACAAATGCTCATGGACAGTACGCAACGTTTTTCGTCTCTTTGCGCTTTTCATGAACACATAAATTCCCAGGGCCGTCTGTACAGGATATTGTGGCAGCACTGAATCGAGACCATGTGGCGCCTGCAAGGGGGCCGGGTCCGTGAACTGCCAGTTCGACGCCACAGGAGAGCATTGCTCGCTCTGGCATTTCTAATTGGTAAGTATATTTCTGTCATGGTTGCTACGTTATCGTTCACGTCTCATGGATCCCATTAGGCTGCAGCCAACATGAGGAGGCCTTGAGACAAACTTGAGAGGCTTCGGAACCGGAGGCCACCTCAGCGCGGCGATCTCGTCTTTGTATAGTTCTGAGCTAAATGGATGAATTGATCTTGATTTGAGAAGTGTAAAGAGCATCACAATCTTTCGTCAGTAGGTCATGGGCAACCTTGGCTTGCCTCCCGATATTGGTTTGAACGGATCTGGAGGAACCGTGCGAGCAAGGTGGCGCCATTCCTCGAGCTAGAACGCATGGAAAGATAATCTTAAGATGCTTCGTACTTTCGTCCATGCCCTTGCATGAGGTCGCGCGTCGTTTTTCTAGTATCATTCGGAGGACACGCTGATCCAGCGAACCTGTTGGCTATCCATTTTGGGCGAAGCACCGGCAAAATCCGCAATGCTCACAGTGACCTAGCGCCGATTTCTCGCCGCGACCAGCTTGGTCGAGGGGACTCGAGACACACTCTCGCGAGGCGAGACAATACTCTTCCGCAAACGCTTGTTGCTCAAACACAACTTTCTTGAACGCGTACTTCGCACAGACTGTCCGCCATGCCTGCCGTTCTGCGCTTCGCCCCTTCTCCGACCGGTGCGTTGCACCTCGGTGGACTTCGTACAGCACTCTACAACTATCTATACGCCCGAAGACACGGAGGAAAGCTGATCTTAAGAATTGAGGACACAGACGCGGTGAGTCTCTTTCTCGAAGTCGCGTACACCGTATTGACAATACTACATAGGCAAGAGCTGTTCCGGGTGCTGTCGAAGGCATTCGGGGCGCGCTGGAATGGGCCGGGCTGGAGTACGACTATGGTGTGTTCCTCGCGGTGATGATATAAAGAAGAGACTGACTGCTTGGCTGGGTTAAGGACCCGGTAGAGGTGGGCCTCATGGCCCTTACTTTCAGGTGAGTAGCGCGACCTTGCTTCGAGTTGTCACCAATGCTGGTTAGTCAGAACGACTCGACTTGTATCACTCGTATGCGCACAAGCTACTCGAGGTACGCGTGATACTACACCTCTCTCTTTGCCGCCTCTGATAGAACCAGTCCGGACGCGCATACCGTTGTTTCTGCTCTGCGGACAAACTGGCAGCGACGCGGGAGCGGCTCGCGCGTGCAGGATCCAATTCAACCTATGACAAGTCTTGCCTGCACCTTACGGATGAGGAGGTTGCACGTAAGGTGCGAGCAGGAGAGAAGTCTATCGTCCGGTTGAACGTGAGTGCCGTAGGTGCTCTTTTGCTGATTTCACTGAGGATCATTGTTATAGGACAGCAACCTACCACGAAGACCTACTCCCCCGGATCTCGTATTTGGCTCCGTAAAAGATGCCCACGCATCCCTTCCTACGGATCCAGTCTTACTCAAATCTGATCTGTTTCCGACGTACCACCTTGCCAACATTGTGGATGACCATGAGATGGGCGTAACCCACATATTACGCGGAGAAGTGAGTTGCGGCTCGACATCAAGTTTAGCCCGTGTCTCACTAAGCATAGGAATGGCTGCCATCCCTTCCTCTCCACCTCGACCTATATGCTGCGCTGTCGCTAGAACCACCACACTTCGCACATGTGCCTCTGTTACTCAACCCAGATGGGACAAAGATGTCTAAACGAAAAGGCGACGTGCAAGTATTCGACTACAAAGTGAGAAGATGCATGTTTCTTATTCATGGGCTTGCGCACTGACATAACGTCCAGCGGCGAGGCTGGGAGCCGGGTGCAATATTGAACTGGCTCGCCTTGGCAGGATGGGGTCAGACGGCAGACGCATCTTCTGGAACGACCAAGCAAGCACCCGATAGCACAACTACGATGTCTCTAGACGAGATGATCGAGCAGGTGCGTGATCCACGACTTGTAGCCCTGCATTGTGGTGCGCTAAATTTGCCTTCAGTTTGACCTAGCATCCATAACACACCGGCGAACGGTTCTCGACCCAATGAAACTCGAGTACTTGAATAAACACCATCTCATGCGGACCATGTCCGTAGACGATGGGCTTACGAACCTCGCAGAACACGTTCACGACACAATCAAGGCCGCGTTCCCTCTCAGGTGTGCCTCCCCAGAGAATCATAACCTTGTCCATCTGACAGCACAATATAGTCGTTTCACCACGGTACCATATATCAAGGGAGTCATAACGTCACTGCAGGTCCGTATCCCTGCGCCTGAGGGTGTTCCCAAATTGAACCAGCACATCACAGGGGCGAATAACTAACCTTCAAGACATTCCCAAACTTGCCCCCTACTTTTTCGTCGACCCCGACATGTCAAGCGGCGAGGCGCAAGCAATGTTGAAGGTTGCCCCGGAAGATAGCCACGGTACGCTATTTATTCAGAAACATTGAACAAACCATATTCATTTTCGGTTCCAATTAGCGACGATCCTGTCGGCTATCGTAGGACGTTTACAAGACGAGACACTTTCATGGGACGCACGCTCACTTGGGACCGTCCTCCACGACGAGATGGCAAATTTACAGGTCAAGTCAAAAACGTTCATGACGGTTCTACGGCGAGAGTTGACAGGAATGAAGGTGTGCTTCGTCGTATTCTTGATTCCCAGCTCATTACTCATTACTCGTACAGACGGGCCCAGGAGTAGCAGAAATCATGGAGCTACTCGGGAGAGAAAGGTCTTTAGCACGGTTGTCTACCCCCAGGACCTCATCCTCGTCGTCGTAGCACTACCGTCTAAATCATCTACGATGACATATATATTGCAAGTGAATCGACGCAAAATAGGCTACAGGATATGCAAGATTCAGTGATAGTACAGATGCGGGGTTTATGCGCGACAAACAAACAATCGGACAGCGGAGTACAACAGGACAAGGTAGTTCAACTACGGTGAGAGGACGAGTGACTACAGAGATTCCCAGCCGCCGTTGTCGACGGTACCCTCTAGCTTCCGTGAGATAAGTGTGGGGATGCCGTGGTGCAACCAGAGGCGGCGGACTTCTTCCCATCTTGTGCTGTGCAGGTATTGCCTACGGCCACGTCTGAGAAAAACGAGTCAGCAAAACGAAATGAAGCGGCGAATGTAGGGCGAACAACGTACCTCATGGAGATGTCCGCTTCACCATGGACATCGAGGTATGGAGACGACCCGAAGGTGCCGTTGTTGGCGTACAAGTATAGCATGGCACAGCGTTTGACAAGGAAGAACACGCCAATTGGACCGGAACACCTGCACAGACAATGTTAACGTCAGCTCAACACAAGCGAATATTCGAAGAGTACGTACTCCCGCATGTGCATGTTGCATTCTCCCTTGCCTTGGCTTCCCTCATCAAGACAGCAGTGACTTTGGAAGCACAAGATCGTCCCACACAGCAGACAAATAGCGGCGTCTTGGGGAACCGTCTTGCATCGTGGACACGTCATGTTCTTCTCCTGCTCTAGGAAGAGCGTGTCGAGGATCGTCGGGAGCTTCACGATGTCGTACACGAGCGGGTATTCGAGTGTGACGCCACAGTTAAGCTGCGATGCGAGCGGCGAGTGTCCGTAGTGCGCGCACCAGCCCGAAAGCGCGTTTTGCAGCGTGTCCTGGCTCGGGAGGTCCGAGAGCGGTGGAATGTCAAGCATGAGCAGGAGGCGCTTGTATTCAGACATGTCGTCCGGAAGGTCCGGTGTCGGAAACGCCGAGGGCATCATGGTTCGACATAGGATGGCTGCGCGGCGCAAGAATGGTAGAGTCAGGGTGTAGAGCATCCGCTCTATTCGAGCGTCCCCAAACGCCTGGAACGCAACCTCGGCGGCGTGCTCGAACACAGGCGATGGCCGAATGACAGACATGAAGAACATGCGCACGTCGCCAAAGAGGTCTTCGTGGATGCGCTGAGGGGGGGTCGCTGATGGAACGGTCCGCGCCTTGTTCAAAACGTAAAGGAGACCGACGACCGTCCGCGCTAGACATGCATAGTACGCCAGCACCAGAACGTGTTTCAGCATCTCCGGTGCGACAGCAGCGGTTTCGACTAGGATAGTGAAAGGGTCGCGGAGCAGGAGCGGGTAAGAATACGATGTGAAGGATGAACGGCTCCACTCGGGCAGCAACCGCTTGATGATGGCCTTTGAGATGGCGTCCCGCCCGTCGTCCGGTCTTCCCTTGAAGCTCAGGGCTGCAAGCTTCGTCAGGCAGGCGACCATCCCGTACAGCATCCGATACTGCGAGTCGCTCAGGCTGTCAGCGACCGTTGACCCCGGAACCCCACATCCCCGCTGGGAAACCTCGAGGCACCCGATCGTGTATCCGACCAGGTCTTCCGGCAAATACATTCCCTGCCCTCGCTCGAGCCCATCGGGCTCGGGGCGGTCGCGGAGGTGCCGTGTTTGTGCTGATGCCGCTCTGGCTACGACCATCACGGTATCCACCATCTTGTGCATTTCTGTCAAGTCCTGTCGTTCGGGGGCTCGGAGAGAGGACTGATACCCGTTGTCCTGAGCACCCCAAAAGACGAACTCGCCGGTGCCGTTTCGAGTCTGCAAGGAGTCTAACAGAACATCCGGCTTAGACTTCAGGATACTGATCCCAACACTGCGTATCCAGTCCGGGAACTGCACTGTGTTGAGTTGGAGGGAGGGCGCGGTGTGGGCAACCGGTAGAATAACGTTTCCGAGACACTTGCATAGTGGGCAGATGTACTCCTTGCGTGCGATGTTTTCGGGGTGGTTCCGTGTCGTCTGAGCACGGTGACGCTGCCGTATGGACGAACTGTACACCATGAAGCAGTCCAGATGCATCATGTGAGTGCAGACAGATGCGTGTAGGCCGAAGCTAGTAGACTGTGGAGGGAAGCCTTCGAAATTGACCGTCCGAGGCTGCGCTTCTGCGTTGGGAGGGGGGAAGGGGTGATTGGATGCGGCGTCCGAAGCTCGGTCGAACGTCTGTTGGGCGGATAGGATATCGTTGAGGTACCCAGGTTGCGAATCAGGGTACTTGCGGATGAATCGACTGGGCTGGATCAGGCCGAGAGCTCCGAATGATCGCGACTTGTTCAATTCCTCCTGGCAAACAATGCATGTACCAAACGAGATTGAGACCTCGGCGTTGTCATCGTCCATGTCGTCTTCTTCGTCGTCAATATCCTCGAAGTTGGTCGCGAAGCTCGCCTGCTGAGCCTTCATCTGTTTCATTAGAGACTCCTGTCTGGCCTTCGCAGCTCGCTTCTTGGCATCCTCGGGGTCTGTCCTCGGCGCCGGCTCTGGAAGCTGGTGTGTATGGACCTCTTCTGGTTGGTGTTCTGCAAGCCGTGACCAAATCCATTGGATACGTGCTTTGTAAAGCTTGCTATACTTGGAGTTGCTTTCCAGGCTGCAGATGATGTCGAGAAGAGTTTGGTCTTCCTCAAAAGTTTTGTAGACGGCGAGACCGCTAAAGACTTTCGGACGTTCGACCATAGCGAGCATGAAAAGGTGTAGACACTGGTCCAGAATGGCTTCGGCGGATGGTGGCGCAGCTCCCGTGGCGTCTGTAATGCTGATGACGTTGAAGATGCCGTAGAACACGATTTGGAGGAGAACCTCAGATTCGAAGGTGGAGGCGAGGATGACGAACGGGCCGCGGGTGATGTTGAGAGGCTTGGGGACCAACACCGGATCATCGACCCCCGTTTTCTTCTTCAGTCGATTCCGCAGGACGACCTCGACCTCCTCACGTTTGTTGCGGGTGTGATGATAGAAAAACGGATTGACCTCATCAAAGGCTTCGTCCTTCAGCTCGTACAGTCCTGAGTCGGAAGTGGATTCTGGCGCTTTGAAATTCGCGACTGCCTTGAGAACGCGGTCAAAGCAAACGTCGTCGGATTTGCGCTCGGCGACGCGCTTGACTAGCTCCGTATACGTGCAGGGTCCAAGCGCGAGTGCATGGACTATCTCACGCCGTACTGCTTGAGGAAGCGGCATCTTCGTCGCATTGGCGGTTTCCGTCAGGATGGTCGTCAAGACGTAAAGGAACTCTTCTACCATGTTGGCCACCTGTGTTGTGTCGTAGACGTGGTGGAGGGTCGCGCCGGAGAAGTATCCGGTCAGCTGGAAGCGGTCAAGCATAGTGACAATGACGGTGTTTGGGTCGAGGACAACCATAGCGGTTTGTAGAATGAACAGGTCCTGGTCGTAACACAGCTCTCGCAACATGAAGTCACGGTAATGCATGACCTGGCCACGAATAGCGAACCCGTTACGAACCCAGAGGCCGGCGCGGATTTGGGCGACCATGGCAATGACTACATCCAAGTTAGCCACGCAGAAAAGATCGACAAGGCGTGAACGTACCTCGTAGAGGGTAGTCAATGATTGTCTGAATGGCCTGAACACTCGCGTTACGCAAGCAGACCTCCCTAAGGCTCTCAAGTCCGATCGCCTGCAGATTCGCTTCGTCAAGAAGGTCAACATGCTTGAACAGCTCGGCTAGCAGCCATTGGAGGGAGTGGTGGAAGCTGACCCAGCCTTCCATGACGTCGAACTCGACCACCTCGTAGGTAGTATCCCCGAAGTCGACATGGTGGAATGAGACTTGTGGGAAACGAGTAGCGTCACGTTCTTCGTCAGGAATAGCAGAGACCATCAGGATGTTGTGCATCACGGTGTTTATCGAGGCCACGAGCTCGGCCGTAGTGGCTCGTGACAATGCCTCCCCGTAGACCTTGATGACCCGTGAGAGCGAAAGCGTGACGTTGAAGACACTGATCCAGACGTCGGTCTCGTATTCGACGTGGCTAACGACCGCACGTTTGTTCGGGTTGACGCACATGAACAGCTTGCATACCAGCGCAAACTGGGCAATGAATTCACGATTGTGTGCGATGAGCTGTTGTACGGGTTCGTTGTGACAGAGGTAACGTAGGTCGCTGAAGATGGTCATGAAGCGTTTCGATTTGAACGGCATCGCCTCCACATCGACCTGGGCGCGCGTGTGGGGTGGAATTGTGATGTGGTTGTCCTGTATCTGATTCGTGAAGAACGAATGGATGATGGCCAGTAATAACCCGACGACGTTGTGGTGCCGGACGAGATACAGAGCGACAGAGGGGACCGTGAAGAGCTGAAGCGCGAAGTATTTGATGGACGTCTCCGCTTCCCTGTCAATGAGGAGATATGCGTCAATGATTCTGCAGTATACGTTCGCAAAGTGAGATGCTAGCCATGAAATGCGTTGGTTCAACGAGTTTATAACGAAGAAAGTGAAAGTGAAAGAGACGTACAAATGGCGAGCTTGTGTTCATGGCTCAGAGACAACAAAGATGCGTAGATTTCCTTGAGATTGAGCCGAGGTTTCTTCCAAAGCCGGACATGGTAGAGCAGCAGCCAGTCTAATCTTGCGGGATCAGACACGGTCCTGATGAATGGGTGGCTGTCTGTGAAACCCCGAGCGTACGTCTGTTTTCTGGGGGAAAGCAGCTCTGTCGCGATGACCTCGCGAATGGCGATATTGTCGTTGGCGAGACTACAGCGGGTGAGGTCGAGAAGCCATTCGATGATAACCGCGCTGACTTGTTCTCGGAAGGTATCGTATGCACGTCGAATAGTGACACCGAGGTCGGTATGCTGGATAGCAAGCCCCATTTCGAGGAGACGCGTCGTGTTACTATTCATCTCGATCACGTCACGCCCCTGTTCATCTATCGTGTCTGCTACGATCGACGCCTCCTCGCGAGTACGACTGGTCATGTCGCACAAGAGCTGAATCACTTCGTCGAAGGAGTGTTTGTCGTCGTTCCAGAGCACGACGCAGAACTGGTCTTTCATCATCATAGGATCCCCGGAGGGCAGCTTCCAGAGGTGCTCCTCCTTCGCGGGCACGCCGGTCACATCCGGCGAGTAGTCGAATGTGTCGAGGAGATAGTCGATCGCGTATCCAACGGTACGGCCCATTGTCTCGAGGAGCTCGGGTGGCACGACCGCTCTGTCGGGATGATTGCGTACAGGGGGCACTTCGGATCCAGGGATGACGCGGTCTACGGTCTTTGGTGGATTTTGTACCATCTTGGTCGTGAAATCGCGGAAATACTGTATGCTCTCCTCGGTCGGAGGGTGGTAAGGACAGTTGGTCTGCTCGCGCCATGCTTCGGCATCTCCACAATCGCAGCATCCGCCAGACTGCTGTGCAATGAAGAAGCTGACGCTGTGACCTTCGTGGTTCGTTGCCTCGAAGCATTGCGAGCAGAATACGCAGCTGTCGTCTAACGCGCAATCCCTTGACATCATTCAGTAAAACACAATTGAATGTCGGACGACATAACCACACGTACTTGCACCGGAAACACGCCTCTCCTTTCTTAAATATCCTACCGCATGGGCGACCTGGCGTAACAGCTAGCTCCTTTGAGGTCCCAGCTCGAGCCTGGAGCTCGCTCAGCATCGTGTTCCATGGCATGGTCGTGGCCGAGTTGGGCAGAAAGAGGTGAGGATAGTTGCCCCAGAAAGCCTCGTACATCTCTGCGAGGATCTCGAGACGCGTTGCGGGGGTGAAAACGTATTTTCTCGAGCCCGGCATGGTGTCGAGCACGAACTGGAGTTTGTTGAGGGGGTGGTTGGCCAAAGCGCGCTCGCGGTTCTGCATGCCGAGCAGCTTGGAGGGGAAGAAGGCCGAGAGCGAGGACATCCTGCGCGGCCCCTGTGAGGAGGGTGGGTAGTCCGGCGAGGGCGTCGAGGACGGCAGTGCCGGTCGGTCGAGTGAGAGTGGTCGAGTGGTCGAGTACCAGCAGTTGTGCTGATTCGACTTGCATCACCGTCTGACAAACGACTGGGGTTAGGGTTCTTCCAGATTAGGTTGTTGGCGGTGATGCCGGCAGAGACGCACGCGACTTGCACAGAACCACCTCAAACCACTCCAAAGCCTCGAGAGTGCGAGCTCTACTCGGCGCCGGAACATATCTCTTCAGGGCACACAGTCTCAAAATAATCGCTAAAAATAACACTGGGAGATGAAGGGATTTCGCCTCACGTTTGCCATCGCGTTGTTTATTATTGGCCTCTCCTGGTCCTCCTGGCTAGCTTTCAGCACTGGATTCAAGGCATCAGAACTTAGTCTCGAACTCCTGGGTGACGTGTTTGAGGTATTCAAGGCACCTCTTCTCGCTGGCAACGATTCTATCGTGGACTCACCGCGGTTCTCTGTTCTCCCGCTTTCTCTTGATGGCATTGGACGTCCTCAAGAACCTGACCTCGGCACTGCAACATCTTCTGGCACAGAAGGGAACAACTTTCATCCTTTCAAAGAAGTCTACGTGGTCTCGCTGTCTCGACGCTCAGATCGTCGTATCGCAATGGAACGAATACATCAGGTCATCCCGCGACTGAACTGGACCTACGTAGATGCTACCAACGCAGAAGACCCGATCATCTCCCACATACTCGACCGTGCCCGTGCCCAAAGCTCCCGCGAGTCCGAGCAGTTTTCGTGGCCCGACGACCTACTCCCGCCTGCTCAGGGTCCCCTCGGACACACGGGGGGCGACCTGTGGTCTGCGCCTTCTCTGGGGCCCCCTGGGCCTTCGCTGTCAGACGCAAACGCCGACCTGCGCCCCGCACGCGAGCCTCTTACCTGCGCACAGCAAAACTCCACCCGCGGCCCCGTCTACTCTACAGCCGTCCCTCCGTACCTAGTGCTGACGCGATCGAAGCTCGCCTGCTGGCACTCGCACGCGACAGTGCTGCGACGCATCGCCGAGGGCGGGCCAGAAGATGCCGCCGACGAAGGCCCGGGAAGCCGCGACTCGGAGGTCGCGCTCGTTCTGGAGGACGACGTGGACATAGAACGCGACCTGTTCGAACGCCTCGGCGAAGTGTGGGGATACCTGCCGCCGGCATGGGACATGCTGTACCTAGGTACCGTAATTCACTTCGCGGCGGTCGCTCGATGTGGACGCGTGCTGAGTCTTGCGCACAGGACACTGCTGGTCGAACGAGACCTACCACGCCGCGGTGACGCATCGGGGCAGCACGACGTCGCTGCACCCCTCGTTTGCGCCCAAGTGCACGCACGCATACGCGGTCACGCGAGCCGGGGCACGCAAGCTCGTGGGGCACCTGCGGTACGAGCCGTTCGCGTACTCGCGCGCGTTGGACCAGGCGTACGCCTGGCTTGTCTCGTCCGGGCGGGTCAAGAGCTTCTCGGTCGTCCCCAGCGTGGTCGTTCAGCGGAAGGTGTCGTGGAGCGACATCGACAAGGGGACCGACGGCACGGGCAGTAACTGGCGAGAGGCACTGACCAACGGGGTCTTCTGACGGGCCGTGCGCATTGTATGGAGTAGCTTTGCAATTGTCGAATTCGCTTTCTGGACGGTCTTGGCCGCGGCTGCGCTGGAGCATTGACAACGGAGCATGAGTGCATGAGAACAAGATGATCGCGCGGTTCCAACACAACTCAGCGAGGGTCGACGAAGTTGAGGGCAGCAAAGCGAACGGGGCAAGTGGAGCAATTGAATGTGCTGTGTCCGTCCCGAACGACCTAACGCCAGCCCGAGACCCTCGTTGTTTGCATCTGCCGCTGCACAGACGGCTCGCCCGAGCTCGGTGTCGTGAGGGTTACGGCAAAGCGGGCACGCCACCACCAGCGCGGTCGTCGAGGCCCCACGGGCACCGTAACATGAAACTCAATAACACACCCCGCATCCATCCCGACGTCCTCTGACCTGCGCAGCAGCGTGTTCGGATGATTGACAGTGATTAACAGGCCTCTAGCCCGCCACAAGCTCTGTCCACCGGGTTCTCTCCCCATTGCAATGGACGTAGGTCCGGCCGCGCCGTCGCCCTGTCGTGCCCCTGGCATTCATCTCACTTCATTCACTTCATTCACTTCATTCACTTCATTCACTTCATTCACTTCATCCACGTCTCTTCGTCTGAATGCCCGATCGTTAGGCAGGCAATGAAACTCGGTGATAGCCTCGCAGACGCACGGCGGCGCGCGCGATTCGCCTCCTCCCTGCGTCGTCGCGGGAACGCAGGGCGCGGAGCCGTCACGGATGCGGAATGGGCTGCTGGAAATCACTCGCGTGCGCTGCGTTTGGGCAGCCGCCCGCTGGCCTTCGCCTGCGAAGGCTGGTCACGCAGCCGCTGCTCCTGTGAACGCCGCGAAGGACTGTATAGGAGCATCTATAACAAGCAACGTGTGCCATTTGCAGGAACTTTACTCTAGTGTGGTGGAGTTTACCACGCGTGACGAGACCCTGGGCGGGTTCGCGCTCGGGTACGGATGGCGACTGCAGGACCGGAGGCACTGTGTTAGGAGCTGTCTTGCGCTCCAGTGCCGGCGTTCGAACGAGCTGCGTTGAGTTTCGTGTCTGCGCTCGACAGCTAGCACCGTAGCTCATTGCTAGCTTAGGTCAGGCTCGGTGGAATTGTGTTTGGCGCGACTCGGAGGCCGGGGCGGAAGATCTAAAACAGACCCCCGTCTTCAAGACATTTTGCGCGCAGCGTCGACAAGACCGACGTTCTGTCGGCCGCAGACTGAACCATCGCGATCAGGCGCCAGTCCGATTTCAGCAGGTGCATGACCATTTTTGGCCGAATGTCGGGGAGAAGGAACGCTGCTATGCAGTCTTTACATGCGTGAGAGGACACCGCGCGAACTCTGCTTGCGATTGGGCGATAGCAGGCTGAAGCGCACCAGCGAGCGATCTTTCGAGCGCGACACGAAGGCCCGCGGTCGCAGGCTCAATCGCATCCCGACGGCCAGGTCGCCGGAGCGCCTCGTGCGTATCGGATCGCTGTTTAGTGAGCCACCGAACCGAATCGGAGGACGGATCAGGGGAGTCGGAAGGCGCGACAACGAACCCGCTGTAGAGACGCTGCAGCGTGGCAGCCACACTCGCGGCGGGAGGCAAAGGCTATTCCATACGATATTTCATTATTCATTGCCAAGCCACTGCTGCGATACGGCGTGTGCGGGCACACGCTGGGCAGCGGGTAACAGGAAGAGAAGCGTGGGGGGCACAGCGGACTCAGGGTCTGCGCAGGGTAATACCATTCAACGTAGCCTGGATAGAGGAGCTTCTGCGCCAGACACGCGCGCGCCGCGAGGACCCCTGCTGCAGATGGAATGGGCGAGGTTGGCCAACTTCCGTCCTCTGCGCGCTGCCTGAGGAATCAGCATGGGACAGCTGAGAGCTCCAGGCCCGGGCGCCACGATAGCGGCGGCGACGGAGAATCTGGGCGTTGTGGCGGACGCAGACAGGCGTGGGGACTGCCCACGAAGACACGACAGGCACCCACGGACGAGCATTGGGCCGTTGGGTCTGGGCATCCCCAACCAGGCCAAACGTCGGCCAGGATCGGGCAGGTCGAGGACGGCGGCGACGATCGCAGAGGATTCGTCGGGTGGGGATGCTGAGTGGGAGGCCGAGCCAGCTGGAGAGCGAATAGGAACCTCCGTGAGATCTCGGTCGCCGGCATCTCCGCGAGGGACCCCGAGGACTTTCTTCATGCTTGCTCGTCTGTCGCTTTGCTGTTGTAGCGTCTCGAGATTTGACAAAAACAAATGACTTTCATTCCTCACTGCGATTTCGGGCAAGCGAGCTTCATAATTATTTCCCGGATGCTCGAGGCCATCTCCTATGCGATTCCCAGGGCATTCCGTCGAGCGAGCGATTTTACGAGGGGATGTTATTATATTGCGACACATGGCGAAGGCGGCAGGGCCATCCAGATGCTGCGACTGTTCATGGGAAATACAAGGGACTGGAGTAGATGTAATGCACAGCCAATTATCGTAGAAACTTCCTTGTGATCCCTGGGGTTGTTCTGCTCTGGAGGACAGATGGAAAGCTTGCGCCTATTGGTGAATTTCAGATCTGGACATGGAAGTTGCAGCCCCCACATAAGCGGCTATACCAGGTTCTGTAAGATCTCCTGTGACCGGCACGAAGGTGGGTAGGATAAACTGAAATAGATAGGATTCGTAGAGAGTCGGCGTGCTGGTGGCAAAGCGAGGCAAAAAAGAAGGCGCGGCGGGACGAGCCAGAATGTTTGAAAATATAAATTGGGTCTACCGGAGTCGAGTCGACCAACGTCCAGATTGTCCTTTTCCTGTCCGATTTCCGACGCGACGATGGTGTCCGAAATGCCGACACGGTTTACTGGCGATTTTCACAGCTACAAAGCGCGACAAACGCGGTATGGATATGCCAAATAGGTTGCTCTGAGTGACTCCGCGGAAGAGCGCATAATTCTGTCCAGTAAGTATGCAGCGGGAATGTCGTGCGCACGGAGTCCCAAAAAGGAAAACGGCGGGGCGCCTATATCTATTGCTAGGATGAGCAGGTCCCAGAGGTCTCGTCCAGGGGAGATGTAAACGTTGGACGGATGGCCAAAATTGCGCGCCACAGATCGGCGAAGCAGCAGATGGAGTGTGCGAAGAATGGTGGGCGCAGCAGTTTGCTGACAAGATTTGTGCGGTGTGTACGGCAGAACAGGAGCGGCGGATGGAAAGCGAGAACGGGAACGTTCGAGGGCGTATGACGAGTGGACTGCTTAGATAGGGAGGCCAAGGGGACCAGTGGGGAGGCAGCAGCGTGGTAATTGCCCCGCGGGCGGAGGGCCTGTGCGAACGGCGTGCAGGGAGAATCTTCGCGCTGTCAGGCAGCTATCGCGCGCCGCGGGGGGTCTGCTGTGCGCTGCGAACGGCAGAAATCACATCAGGGCTGGCAGGCATGGTGATCATCTGCAGGATCTCCCATGCCCATGCCCATGGGCCGTGCGCGCCCGGGTGCGAGGAAAGCTTAGGCTGGAGGGGGGCAGTGGTTCCGCGAGCGAGGGCACGGCGAAGCGTCTCGTGGAGAGGCTGAATGAACTGTATTTGGCGTCGGAGGGAGGGCCCGAACGGAGGCTAGCAGCTGGCTCCGTCTGAACTAGGGGAGGGCGCATGATTCCTGATATTGTCGATGCTGCGATGGGAGTCAGATAGGGACGCCTGGCAAAAATGCCGGCGGGCGACTGGTGTGGGCGGCGACAAACAGCGCTGGGCACGGCGGCGACGACGGGGCCAGCGAGCGAGCGAGTGGGCGAGCATGCTGGCGGCTGCGAGTATGTTTTGTTTTTGTGGCGGGGCGGGCGCGAGTGGCGGTGACTGGGAGCCGAGCGCTCGTTTGGGCGCCTTGTGGTTTTTGTTTCGGCAGGCCGGAGGATTTGAAAAGGGCGGATTTGCTGGTTGCCTCTGCCTCTCATCTTCGGTGTGGACCGCTGCTGCCCACACTCGTCTCGCACTTCCTCTCTTCGCGGCTTTCAAGATGAATCTCCTCTACTAACACACGCTCCCCCCGGTCGCACTTGGACTATTCGAGGCTCTTCTCTCCGCTATCCGAGAAAACATCCCCGCCTCCGAACGTCCTCTGTTTCCCAACCCAGGGAAACACTATCGCCGATATACCTCAGCCGCCATCGACCCTCTCTGTCACTTGGCCTTACCGCCACTCTTCATATACCCCCCTCCACACATCACGACCCGCCGTCAGACGCCTCACCCTGTCTGCAGCTCGCCCTCTACGACCCACTCTACGATGCCGCCCACGTACTGCCCCTGCCCCCGCCCCATCCTCAAGAAGCACAGGCCCTCGTCCTCCGCCGACGTGCCGCCGGCTGCGCCGCGCGACGACTCGTCGCAGCTTCTCGACATCGACCCCTCTGTACTCCAGTCACTCGTGCACTTCCCCCCGACCAACACCCTCTGCCGCACGTTCCTCGCTCACTCCCCCTCAATATACGACCGCTCACCCATCGTCGTCACGCCCAATAAATGTTCGCTTCCTGCGCGTGGCTGCCCCGGCAAGACGTACCTTCCTGGAGACGAGACACATAACGTGTCCTCGTCGTACAGCGGTCAGTCCAAGCCTGCAGGCAGGCATCCACACCCACGTGCGGTGCGCGTGGCACTCCCGCGAGACGATACTCGCGCCGACGAGGCTGCGCTCTCGTATTCACTGCCGCGACTTGTTCCCGACACCTCGTCCTCGTCTGAGTCGGACGAGTCGGACGGACTGGCGAGCCCTCCGCTGCAGTCCACACCCATGTGTGAGTTTCGTCGCTTACTTCCCGCCCTCGCATCTTTTCTTATCTTCACGCTTCCATACTACCTCCGACCACCTTCCTTGTTTGTGACCTGACGCTGATCTGCGCTTTGTTTTCTAAAGCTACGCTGCAATCTAAAACGACGTCATCGCCACCTTCTTCCCCTCGGCCTCCCGGCCTCTCAATACCAGCGCAGGACATCCCTGCCTACCTGAGCCCGATGGCCAGCCCGACCGCCCCCATCTCCTTCCACTCGCGCTCTTACACCTCGTTCTCACGCTTCTCCACCCATGCACGTTCGCATTCCCCCTCGCGTTCGCCGTGCCGGGATGTACCGCCATCAACATCGCCCACGCGCCGCAGACGTTCACACTCGACGCGCCGGAGCAGGGTTTGCTCGAGTCCCGTCAGCCCCAGCGAGCTCGAGACAAGGTACAAGAGCTTCACGGAGCGGAGCGACTGCGTGCTCGACGACGTCGGATGCCTAGGCGGGTTCTGAAGATGGCCGTCGGCAATCGTCGGCGGGCGTCCTGTGTTAGTTTCCGGCTTCCGCCCTCGGGCTTTCCAGATGGCACGCATGATCCTCGTTGTCGAAGATATCGGTCAGGCGCGGTGATGCCCTGGCAGGGTGAAGAGTGGGTTGGGCCAGGCGTGTGGCAGGCAGCTGCAGAGAGATCAATCAAGCAAATATCGCACGGACTACGCATATATCCTTCATCCACGCAAACCAAGTGCACTTGTATCATACCTTACGACCGTTGCGGGCGCCGTGGCCGTCGGCCTTCCAGGACGGCGACCACGGCTACCCCGCTATATGTGTTCGTTCTTTATCACACAAAGTTCTCTTAATGTTTATTCTCTCCCTCGTTTATGAACGTAATGATCTGCTGTAGCCCATATTGTCAACCATTCTCTGAGAGCTTGTGAGCCAGAGGGATGCCGCCGCTCCAGCGACTATCTGGCATCGATTCGTCTCATCTGTTTCTCCGCCGCAGCACAGCCCTCGTGCTGGTCTGATTTGAAGGCCAGGTGAGTGACATCTGTGCCTTATTTTTAGCATCTGAATTTTTGTTGAAGGCGTTCTTCTCCGTGCGCAATGTCATCATGATCTTGTGCGATGAACACCCCTGGGGGGGCCGCCGAAGGCGTCTCTTCCCGGGTTTCTCCGGTGCTGACAAATCGGGAAAGCGTTGTGGGTTGGAAATGCTATGCGATACACACGGGTAGGTAATCCAAAGGCTCAGTGAAGTCAAGTTCAATCACTGCCCGCTCGTTGTTATTCCATACAAAGAGCTGCGCACCATCTGAAGCCAGAGGTTACCGTCAATCCGGCAGCACCCAGGCGTTATCGTCGAAGACGAACTTGTGCAGAAGGACGCCATCCATATAGGCGTTGAGATGGCAAACATAAAATCTGTGGGACGAGTCTTGCTATATAACGTACTTGTCGTCGACTCCGATGGCTTCATTGGTCACTGGGTGCCGGTGCCACCCAAGTCGATGCGTGGTGAGTTGTCTTTCCACGTCGAAAACCAATGTGAATTTGTTGTCCCAGACAGACGCGATGAGGTTGCCGCTAGGCGAAAATACGCATACGAGGATGATCCGTGTAGGGCGACTATTAAGAGCGACGCAGTTTCCGGAGATGGTATCCCAAATTTGCACCAGTCCCCGACATTCGGCCAGAAATGGTCATGTACCTGCTCAAATCGGACTGGCGCCTGATCGCTGTGGTTCAGTCTGCGGCCGACAGAACGTCGGTCTTGTCGTCGCTGCGCGCAAAATGTCTTGAGGGCGGGGGTCTGTTCTAAATCTTCCGCCCCGGCCTCCGAGTCGCGCCAAACACAATTCCACCGAGCCTGACCTAAGCTGAGCTACGGTGCTAGCTGTCGAGCGCAAACACGAAACTCAGCGCAGCTCGTTCGAACGCCGGCACTGGAGCGCGAGACAGCTCCTAATACAGAGCCCCCGGTCCTGCAGTCGCCATCCGTACCCGGGCGCGAGCCAGCCCAGGGTCTCGTCACGCGTGGTAAACTCCACCACACTAGAGTAAAGTTCCCGCAAACGGCACACGTTGCTTGTTATAGATGCTCCTATACATGTACAGTCCTTCGCGGCGTTCACAGCAGCGGCTGCGTGACCAGCCTTCGCAGGCGAAGGCCAGCGGGCGGCTGCCCAAACGCAGCGCACGCGAGTGATTTCCAGCAGCCCATTCCGCATCCGTGACGGCTCCGCGCCCTGCGTTCCCGCGACGACGCAGCGGAGGAGGGGCATCGCGCGCGCCGCCGTGCGTCTGCGAGGCTATCACCGAGTTTCACAGCCTGCCTAACGATCGGCCATTCAGACGAAGAGACGTGGATGAAGTGAATGAAGTGAATGAAGTGAATGAAGTGAATGAAGTGAATGAAGTGAGATGAATGCCAGGGGCACGACAGGGCGACGGCGCGGCCGGACCTACGTCGATTGCAATGGGGAGAGAACCCAGTGGACAGAGCTTGTGGCGGGCTAGAGGCCTGTTAATCACTGTTAATCATCCGCACACGCTGCTGCGCAGGTCAGAGGACGTCGGGATGGATGCGGGGTGTGTTATTGAGTTTCATGTTAGGGTGCCCGTGGGGCCTCGACGACCGCGCTGCTGGTGGCGTGCCCGCTTTGCCGTAACCCTCACGACACCGAGCTCGGGCTTGTGCACACCGCGGGCGAGCCGTCTGTGCAGCGGCAGATGCAAACAACGAGGGTCTTGGGCTGGCGTCAGGTCGTTCGGGACGGGCACAGCACATTCAATTGCTCCACTTGCCCCGTTCGCTTTGCTGCCCTCAACTTCGTCGACCCTCGCTGAGTTGTGTTGGAACCGCGCGATCATCTTGTTCTCATGCACTCATGCTCCGTTGCTCCAGCGCGGCCAAGACCGTCCGGAAAGCGGATTCGAGTATTGCAAAGCTACTCCATACAATGCGCACGGCCCGTCAGAAGACCCCGTTGGTTAGTGCCTCTCGCCAGTTGCTGCCCGTGCCGTCGGTCCCCTTGTCGATGTCACTCCATGACACCTTCCGCTGCACAACCACGCTGGGGACGACCGAGAAGCTCTTGACCCGCCCGGATGAGACGAGCCAGGCGTACGCCTGGTCCAACGCGCGCGAGTACGCGAACGGCTCGTCCCGCAGGTGCCCCACGAGCGTGCGTGCCCCGGCTCGCGTGACCGCGTATGCGTGCGTGCACTTGGGCGCAAACGAGGGGTGCAGCGACGTCGTGCTGCCCCGAGGCGTCACCGCGGCGTGGTAGGTCTCGTTCGACCAGCAGTGTCCTGTGCACAAGCCTCAGCACGCGTCCACATCGAGCGACCGCCGCGGACTGAATTACGGTACCTAGGTACAGCATGTCCCATGCCGGCGGCAGGTATCCCCACACTTCCCCGAGGCGTTCGAACAGGTCGCGTTCTATGTCCACGTCGTCCTCCAGAACGAGCGCGACCTCCGAGTCGCGGCTTCCCGGGACTTCGTCGGTGGCATCTTCTGGCCCGCCTTCGGCGATGCGTCGCAGCACTGTCGCGTGCGAGTGCCAGCAGGCGACCTTCGAGCGCGTCAGCACCAGGTACGGAGGGACGGCCGCAGAGTAGACGGGCCCACGGGTGGCGTTTTGCTGTGCGCAGGTAAGAGGCTCGCGCGCGGGGCGTAGGTTGGTGTTGGTGTCTGACAGCGAAGGCCCAGGGGCCTCAGGAGGGCCTAGAGCAGACGCAGACCACAGGTCGCCCTTGAGAGACGACTGGGCTTTCTGCGCCGGTCCTGGGATGGCTTGACATGTTCACTCCATTGCGATGCAACGATCTGGGCGTCGCGACATAGAAACCACGTAGGCGTCGTCCGAAGGCGCTGCTGTGCCGGGGCTCTTGGGTGTGCCATGGTAGAGGAAGAGACGAACGAGCATGTACGTGTAGACGCGCAAAACGAATTCAATTTGAATGCGACGAGGTGTGTGTATACCATCACTTCAAATCTCTTCCCACCTATTCGCCAGCCCCGACAGACCTAGCTCTACCACCCTTCTCCTCCCAGTGTCTAATACAGAGAGTTCTAAGCCATTCGACAACAACGGGTGACGCCACGCAGGGATTAGCCACCCTAGCCGGTGTTTATACCCAGGGCCCATCGCATACACCCATCCCTCTTTCGTGACATTGTAAGTCGGCCATACTCTGTGCCCGGGGGTCCACAGGGAGACCGTGTGCGGGGTACCGTCCTTGCTAAGGAAGCCGATACCCGAGTCGTCCGACGGGAACCATAGCGAGCGAAGCCACGGGTCGTCCGTCAGCGCGGACTCGTATAAAATCGTCGACTTTGTGCCTTCGTAGCGCCAGATATAGAATTTGAACCAGTGATCCTGTGAGATGATGTACTTGTCGTCCTGCACAAACGCGACATGGGTAACCGCGTGCTGATGCAGCCCCAGACTGCCGAGCAAGTCGTCTCTGGAAATAGAATAGACTTCGATGGTCCTATCCTTGGAGCCAGATATGACGAGATCGCTATCGGAAGAGAAAGCGACGCTCAGGATACGTGCTCTGTGTCGGCTGAGAGATCGGACGAAAGATCCATTCGAAGTGTTGTATAGTAGAACTCCGTGCTCCTTGCCGCAACCGGTGGCAAGAAGCTTGTTGTTTGGGGACAGAGCCATCGAGAACACCTCGCCAGCCGAGTTAATCGTTATGGTGGCCATGTCGGGGTCGGACACATTCAGAATGTAGACTGTATGGCGGTCGAAGGAAACCCACACGTCATGAGTTCCGTCAGGCGACGATGTCTTCATTAGCCACCCTTGCTCGCGGGTCCTGCTTCCGGTGAGAAATTCCCAGTTGAATTCTCCAAGAAGTTCTCGAGTATTCGTGGGAGAGACAGCATGCTCGATCTGAACGAGATCGCCGTGCGCAGGGGGTAAAGGGGTGTGCATAGATGCGCGAGATATGGTATTGGGTGTGGTGACTCCAGAAGGTACGGTGAACGAGTTCACACGCGGGGATATGACAGAAATACCGTCGCTGTTCTGGTCGCCGTGGTAGTCCGTGGACTCGGAGGCGAAGGGGATATCGTCGCAGACAAAATGCTTGTTGGGCTGCACTGCGTCCCACACGTGGACGCTGTAGTCGTCTCCGACGGAAACGATCTGGCAGTTATCAAGGCTCCAGACTAGGTCGTGAGCTTGTTGGGGGTGCCTCAAGAGTGTGCGTAAGGAGGCCGAGCCTTCATCGACACTCCATATCCGCACCGATCCGTCGTTGCAAGCTACGCCTATGCGTGCACCATCGTTGGAAAACGCTACCTGGAAGGCTTGTATAGGTTCGCCGAGTGGAGCATAGAAGATCTGGGAGTTGTCGGATAGGTTCCAGACCCAAACAGCACGCGAGCAGGCAGCGACTTCTCTGCCAGTGGGGGATATGGTGACTAGATTGACCTTGCTCTCGAATGGGCCAAAACTGCGGCGTTCCTTGGACGCGATGTTGTACAACTCGAGGGAATTCTCCGTGCCGTATGCAATCGTGTCTCCGTCCGGGGATAACCCCACCTGGTGTAACCCGGGACACGTGTCCAAGCGGACTGAGTGTTGATCACTCAGAGTATCCCGCAGACCGATAGAGCGGTTGACTGCGTATAGAATGCGATTTCCACGAGGATGGTACGTAATGGATCGGACTGGTGTATCCCCGCAATGCAGAACGCGAAGGCGTGCTCCAGTTCCAGCATCCCATATATGCACTGTCCCGTCGTCCAACCCCGACGCGATGTAAGAATCATTGGGGGAGAAAGCCAGGCTGCGGATATTTCTTAGGTCGGGATGGTCGATGGATAAGACGAGGTTGCATGTCAGAGTTCGCCATATCTTCATGCCTCCACGTATACCTCCAGTGGCAAAGTAGGCGCCGCTCGTGGAAATCGCGATCGCAACGCCAGCAGCAGGCTCGCCATTCTTGGTTTTGAACCAGAAGAACGCGTTGAGGCAAGCATCCCAATGCTCCATTTCCCCCCTGTGGACGATAATAGACCCAGGGCTTGGCGCGTATGATTCCGTTATGGGGGTGCCCTTCGGGGCAAGTGCCATGGCGGAGTGATACACTTGTAGAGGAGCGATGTCGATACAGACCGAGTATGTCAACGCAAACTGCCGGAAGTTGGAAATGAGAGGTAGCAGGTTCGCAAACTGCCCTGCATGTGTCTAGGGAGAATCATGTCAGTGAATCATCGATGCACATGGGTAAACCGGAAGTCACCTGGCAAAAATGGAGCGCCGCACTAAGAGAATGCAATACCCTATCCAGCGCTTCCAGGAAACTACACGCTTCCAGCCAGAAGAGCAGATATCCTCGTACGAATTTCTCTAAGTCGCCAAAGCTCGGTGTCAGATCGTCGCCCGTCGCCCGAGAAAGATGATCACCCCAGTGGCGACAAGCATAGCTCAGAGAGAACTTGATATATCGCGCAATCTTTTCATCGAGGTGGGTGATTTCCTTCTTGAATATAGCAGCATTTCCGGTACCAAGGATGTCATAGTGAAGGGACGTGCACATAACGATGAGACATCGGCGGAAAAGAGCGTAGTGGCGTTGCGTAGGATGAATATAGAAAGCCCGCGGCTTCTTTGACTCTTTACGCGCGAGGAATTCGGAGAACGTAGGGTGAATGACGCGGACGGGTCCGTGATCGGCGGGAACGTGGAGGACGGAATGCAGGCCAGACAGGGTGTTTCGGACCTGCGTGTTCGATAAATCGAGTAACTCTGCAAGAGAGTCAACGGAGAGAGACTCCTCTGCCAGGACTATGGTTCCAACAACTTCTTGCAGCCGCTGTTCAAGCTCCTCAGAGACGTGCGAGTGTGCCTCCGAGACGATTTGACCGTAGATGTCGTCCATCAAATCCTGTGGGGTCGAGCTCTGCCGATCCTGCGCCTTTTGTTTGGTGACAAGACGTTCAAATCGATTTTCGGGGTCTCCGACAGTAGCATCCATCACCCAACGCGCCGCGGTGCGGGCGTAGATGAATAGCCCATGGGACAACGTCGTCAAGGTATCAATTTTTTCGTCGTCTGGCCATCCCGGCGGGCCCGAAATGGAGCCCTCTGGGCTCCTCAGATCATGAATAAGTGTGAGACGAATGTCGTTCGAGACCAATTCCTGATCTACCATATAGAGATCAAGTTGTTTCGTCGCTGGTCCCAGACACTCCGGGCGAGACGACTCGAAGTGACGGGTAAGATAGGGCTCAGGCCGCCCCGTAAGGACGAGAAGGAAGAATTTCGAGATACGGGGCAAGAATTTGGACAAGGCGGCAAGGATGGCCGACCCTTTCTTGTCGCGACATTGGTCAAGGGCGTCTACCACAAGAACGAGCCGTGGGAAGGGTTCCTGGAGCTCTTCGAGAGGGCGGAGAATGAGCTCTTCGAGTTGGCGAGCCGGCGCGGAGTCCGCGATGTGCTTGTCTTTCTTCATGACTGCGATGACGTTACGCTTGAAAGAGTCGTTGATGCGGCACAGCTGAAGAGCGATTGTCGGGAATATGGAGGTCGCCTCGTTGCAACCATCGGCGTTGCCCGAACAAAAGAAGCTACCGCCTAGGAGGCCATTGTCCTTGCACCACTTCGCAATCGTCCACGCGAAAGTAGTCTTCCCAGTACCGGCCAATCCGTAAATCCAACGAACGATTTCGGCATAAGCCTCGGATTGACCGAGGCCTTCCCTACCAGTACCAATATCAATGGCTGGCACGGCAGCGGCGCTTGTGATCCAGCCGTAGTAGTCGTCCAATAGGTTGGTTCTCGTACCCTCGAGGCACTGACCCCTCACCTCGTTGGCGTCAAATGCCGCAAGGGGAACGTCCTTGGGTAAGTAAACCTCGGACCCTACATCAACACGTCATGCAAGGCTCAACCCGCCGATATCAATGAGAGTTCTAACCTTCCAGTTGCATCTCAGTGTGCTAGAAGCACCTATGTCAGTCACGCTTTCTCGGCTGAAATGCGGTCCTAGAATGTAACTTACGATCTGTAATATACGATGGACGCTTTCTTCGGTCTCCTAGCCTCGACGAGTGAGTGCTTATCACATTCAGCAACGAAGGATATTCACCATTCCTTGTTCCACCTGCTTCGCAGTGAGATTGTATCAGTGATACATATCGACAAATGGACGTACTAGAAAGGCTTCAATAGAGGCATTAACCTCAGCGACGAGCCCCCCTAAGACCTCGGCGTTCTTCCCAGCTGTAAAAAATTGCTTTATCCCCTTCTGCGCTTTGATTTGCGTAGCGGCGTTTCCGATCCGAACCAAACTCCTGTTATCGGGGTAACGGCGTTTGAGCAACGGAAGCACACATCGGTGCAATTTGCTCACTTCGACAACTCATCCACTCTTGCCTCAAGCGTCTTTGGCAACGGATTTACCCGATCTCGGGAATAGAATTTTTCCAACCTTTGACACATACGCTGTAGGCGTTCGCAGAGTTCATCGACCCCACGGATGTTGGCTGACATTTCCTGGAGATATAATGACATCACAGCGACATGGTCAGCTGAGATCTACTCACCTGGATCTTCTTGAGAACCACTGCAACCGAGGATAGGGCGGCGCTGAGACCTAAGACACCGATGTCGCTGGAGGCTCCCGCCAGTAGGGTGGTGACAGTGGTTAGAGCCTCTAATACCACGTCCAGCTTATTCTCGATCTCTTGCTTGCGTGTTCGCGCGAGTTCTGGTGGGCGGGTTGCAGACGAAACTGTCGACTTCAAAGGCATTATTGACTGGGATGTGCGGTTGGTTGTGAGGAATGTAGCGAGGATGAGAACTGGGGAAGCACAGTCGTGTCGCTATCAAAGGGAATCGATTCGCAGTACATCAATTGCGCTGTGGCGGCCTCATCACAAAGCTCCGCTTGCAACGCGTTCAGTTCTTCTGATGCAAGAGTCACCGGTTCGGTTCACTGATGCGGCGTTCTAAACACGCCGGGGACTGCCAGAACCACAACATTCACGGTGAGTGTTGCCGCAATGTCGATACGTATCGAGACGCTTTCCGTTCCGTATTGATGGCGCTGCATATTGACCATATCGAGACGATTTCGAGACGGTATCGATACATTCCGTCCTTTTCTCAACCATCACGGCAGGGGCCGGCATGCTCATCGTCATGTAAGTACCATCTCACAGGACAAGGGCAGCATCGCTCCGCTCCGCCGGGGAATGGAGCATGCGTATAATGGGAAAGAACAGAGGCATGGGTCGCGCCATGAGTAAAGGGCAACCAGTAGTGTCGACGAAGTGAAAATGTCAATGAAGCGGGACCATTGAGTGGACGCGCCGCGGCGTGCGGACGGTGTGCAGCTGTAACAATAAACAGGTCGATAGGGGCGGGGGCGAATATACGAGTTTCGAGACAAAGAAGAATCAAATGCTAATGTACGCCGGTCCAAGCGTTGGCTAAGACATATATAAGGGCGGCAACATAACACTTTCGGCGGCGGTAACAAAACGAATGAAGCGATTTGAACGGACAACGCAGTGTGGAGTATATACGTGTGATATCAGCCGCATTGTGCCCCGCGGTGTGTATTGGATTTCAATCGATACTAATCCGTTCCGTATTGCGGCAACACTACACTCACCCACTCGCTCTGTTCAGTCCAATGCTGTACAACATAAACCAAGTATATATGGGTCGAGTCGGACATATGGATAGCGTCCTGTGATTACTCTATGCCATTATCTCGGTTTGATACATAGGACTGAAGAAGTCCAGTTCGACTAATCTATGCTCAGCGTCGTCCAACACGAAGAATTTCCCGCTTTCGGACCCCAAAGGATGCCGCCATGAGGGCAAAATCCATCCTAACCTCCGCCTGTATCCGGGTACTTTCTCATATACCCACCCGTCATCTGTGACGTTATACACTGGCCAGGCACGGGAGTTCGGAGCCCACAGCGAAACGGTATCAGACCTTTCGGCACCACTATGGAAGCAGACACTCGACTCGTCGGGGCAGAAATCGAGGGCGTATAACCAGGCGTCATTGTCGAATGTGAAATTGCACAAAAGCGTTGGGAGCTTGTCTTTTATGCACCATAGGTAGAACGTGTGGGAGGAGTCCTGCGAGAGAACATGTTCATCGTCGGCCCCGAATGCCGCGTCCACGATTGAGGCTTGATGTGGTCCTAGGTAGCGTACGATGTCGTTCGACGCAATGTCGAAGACGGCGACGAGTCTATCGGACCCAGATACGACAAGCCTGCCGCTAGACGAGAACGAACAAGTGACCACAGTTTTGTTGTGTCCGTGATGAGCGGCAGTCATAATCCAGGACGTATTTCGCACTTCCACCGAGCCCATTACAGAGCCAATGACAAGGTAGTCGCTGTTCGGTGCAAAGGCTGCTGAGCGGACATACCCGCCAGGCAGGCCCAGCGACATCACTGCGCCCGTGCGCATGTCTTGAATCTGGACAGCATCGGCGGGGGGAATCTGGACCTTGAGATTCCCATCCGGCGATAGGACATCGCATGACCAGCGAAATGACATCGCGCTTGCCCTTCCAGTGATGTAGGACCATTCGAAAGCATCACGTCGCTGACGCGCGCTCGCCTTCGTGGCCAATGTTTGGATGTATCGGTGACGATCGCTGGAACGTTCTTGTTGGTCTGGTGTGGGAACGGAGGGTGAGGGCGCGACCGTGGCAGGGAACGGGTGATTTGTCTCCTCGAAGCTTTGACGGAGGTTTGCGTCCCATACGCGGATGGTACCGTCCCGACCCGCTGTAACAATCTGGAAGCTATCAGAGCTCCAAACGATGTCATGAACGGGCCCGTCGTGGGCTTTGATGGTGTGAAGTACGTTGTTCGAGATGCGCCAGAGGTTCACGGATCCGTCCGAAGATCCATAACAGAATTGCAGGCCATCGCTTGAAAACGCCATTCGACATGGGGCGCCGAATATATCGAATGAGCGAAGTAACGTCATTGAAGGGTACAACCAGATGCTAATTTGAACTTGCGTAGCGGCGGCTAGATGGCGACCGTCCGCAGCGAACGTTACGGCGGCCGTCGTCATTAACGCATCGCAGGACATAGAGCGACTCTCGCTCTCTGCGGACGACAGGTGGTACATCTGGAGGAACTGGCCGGCCCCATACGCGATTGTAGAGCCATCTGGTGATAGTGCAGCCTGCCGAGCCGTGGCCGCACCTTCCAGTGTGAGCAGAGCACGACCATCGTAGCTATCCCACAACCGAACCTGGCCGTCCCCTGAGGCTGACAAAATGCGTCGGCCATCCGACGAATACGTTATGAAACGAAGCGATTTGGCACTAGATTCCAAGATGTGGACACTTGCCCCCGTTGCCGTCTGCCATACCCGAACTGTGCCGTCATCAAGCGTTGAGGCTATGTGTGCCCCGTCTGGAGAGAACGCCAGGGCAGTGATGATGGTAGACGCAGGGCACTGAATGGATAGGAAGAGGGTACGTGTTGTGGTTCGCCAGACCTTGATGTAGTTGTCCTCCCCACCAGAAGCGAAGTAAGACCCGTCGGGGGAAAAGGCTATAGAACGGATAGGTGTGCCACCATGCCCGAGAAAGACGTCGATGCAGGAGCTCCAATTGGGCATGAGTCCACTTCGGACAGCGAAGGCAGGATCGTGTCGCCCCAACGCCCCCGAATACAGTCGCGACAACAAGGTCCTATGCGGAGTGAGTGTGAGGGCGGAGTGGTGAACCTGGAGCGGTGCAGAATTGATAGGGGAGGCGAACGTCGAAATGAACCGCCGACAATCATAGAGAAGGGGGACGAGGTCCAAGAAGGGTCCCGCAAGTGCCTAAGACCGTTTAGCTCCGTAATCAGGTTGCAGCAAATGGAAGGAAACTTACCTGGCAAATTCTTCGTGCTTCGTCGATGCTAGATGCGGCAGTGTCCAATGCATCGAGGAGACTGCACGCCTCGAACCAGTTCAGGAGATGATGATGCAGAAACTCTTGGAGTCGTGAGAAACTCCCACTGACGTCCTCCACGGAGATGGCCTCGGCGAAATGGGTGACCCAGTGTCGACAGGAATACTGCAGAGGCTGCGGAATGTATTGTTCGATCCTTTCAGGAAGAGCAAATAGCTCCTCTTTGAATCGGATCGGGTCCTCTATGTCGCAGATATCATACTTCAGGGTGGTTCGCATGATATCAATGCAGCGGCGGAAAAGGACGGAATGATGCTCTGCAGGTTCAATGTCGAAGGCGGCGGGTTTGGATGGAAATGGGGATGTGAGGAATTCAAGGAAGGTAGGGTGAGATACTCGCACGGGTGACGAGTCATCTACAGGGACGTGAAGCACAGAATGAAGCCCTTGCAGAGCATCACGTATCATGGGCTTCGAAGTGCCTAATAAACCGGCAAAAGAGGTGATGGATAGCGGCTCTTGAGATACAGCCATGACACCAAGGATAGAGTGGATGTGGGCGGAGAGTTCGTCTGAGGCCATTGCATACACAGAATCGGCTATCCGGGCGTACAGAGAAAGGAGAGCAGATTGTTCGGGAATCGGTTGATCGGTGAGGAGTGACTGTAACCGCCCCTCTGGATCGCGGCAGTTCTGATCCAGGACAAACTTGACTGTCGTGACTGCATGAATCCACAGCCCGTCAGACCTGACGACCAACGCATCAATATCGTGCTGCGAAGGCCACCCCTTGGGGACGCAGAGAGTCTGCCTGGTTGCACCAAACTCGTGGCCGAGATAGAGCTTGATGTCGCCCAACACAGAGCTTCGCCGGGTCTCGTCCAGGATGAGCGACGTGGTCACTTCTTGCAATGCCTCTCCAGGTGTCTCCAATAATGTTGCAATGCGAGCATCTGGTCGGCTAGTAACGATGAAGAGTAGCCGACCAAGGCGGTGGATGAACTCGGCGAGGACGGCCAAGATAACAGAGGCCGCGTCTTTACATTCGTCCAATGCATCGATAACGATGACACAAACCGGGAATGTGTCGCGCACCTCCTCCAGGGGTCGAACGATAAGCTCCTCGAGCTGTCGGGCGGGACCGGCGTCTACGACGTCGGGGCTCTCTTGCAGAACCGCGGCCACTCGGGTTCGGAACGGTTCGTGGATAGAGCAAAGTTGGTGGGAAATTGTGGTGAAAACCATGTTGGGGTCGCTGCATTCGGCGTTGAAGCGCGAACAGAAGAAACTTCCTCCCAGCATCCCCTGACCCTTGAACTCGTCTGCTATCGAATAGGCAATTGTCGTCTTCCCAGTTCCCGCGGGTCCACTGATCCACAGCACCTTTCCGGCGAGTAGAGATTCCGTGCAGGCGAGAGTAACCCATTTGCGGAGCTTGTCAAAGATCGAGATGCTCGTCCCCCGAAGACACGATCTCCGGACGGAACTGGCGTCGTGCAGTGCGTTCATCGTATAGCGCGGGAGTAAAGGAGCTACGGAACGTCGAACACTTAGTACTATAATACGATCCCATGGGCTCAGCTGACCTTTCGTAGAAGCTGCATCCTAAAATTTCGTTTGAGCGACACTTCGGGGGCAGACAGGAGAAAAGCACTGACCGATTCGGTTGTGTTAGGCTCCGTTACAACAACCATGATATCCTCAGTCACTTCAGCATTGACCGTGATGTATTGTTCGATTGTCTCCTTGACTGTTCGTTGCACTTCCATTTCCTTGGTGGCCTCATCCGTTCCAGCTGCGTCCTGTGGTAAGATGTCTCCAGGAAACAATGCGACTTGATACTAAATCACAGTAAGCTCGACGCAGATGCGCGAAAGCTAAAGATTCTTACCGAGTATGCGTCCTGCGGATCCGTTTGTAATGAATATATACCGCCCGTACGCACAACAAGTAAACGTACCAAAAAGGCCTGAACAGAGGCATTGAGATCGTCAATGAGAAGTGGGAGCATGTCCGCACGGATGCCACTCCTGGGCGGCCAGATGAGGCGGGGTCGTCTCCTGGCGGCACGGATGCGATCACCAATCTCGACCCATCTCCTGTGTCAAAGAATGAGCAGTATAATGTGACCGGATGAATATGACTTACTGAACGAGTAACTTCAGGCACTCGAGCGTGAATTGCAACGTGGTCGAAGTCCTAGAAGTGCCGGATAACAATCCAAACACATTGGAAAATTTCGAAACGCGTTCTTGGAGTACTGCGACTCCCTCGATGTCTGTTGTAGCTTTCTACACAACTTGATCAACTGTTCATGTCCACAGCCACACATGCTACTCACCTGCGCTCTCCTGAGAATATACATCGGTACTGACAGATCCATCTCAATTGCTTGTGTTCCCAAAGCAGCCTTCTGCAGTGATGGGAGTGTGTCAAACAACTCGAGAGTGCTGGTCGCCGCCATCCGCGTACGCTGCGGGTCTTTACGAAGTTTGAGCCTGATGCGTTCGCCAAAGCTTGGATGGACCGACGGAAACAAAAAATGCATGGTGCCCCCGGGAGTGAAGTAGAGGTAGTGATTCGGTCACGGGCGCACGACCAGCGGAAAATGTGTATGGCAGGAAAGGAGGGTGGTATTGTAAGAGGCCACACTCGTGAGTAAGGCAGTTCCTGACGAAAGCGGGTTATGGACTGTTATGGAGGGCAACGGGTTCTCGACGTTGGACTATGGCCTCCCAGTTACAACATGTAGAAACGAGCGGGGTGCGGCGGGGGAGCTTGATGTTGAGCGTAGGTCGTGGTTCAGACCAAGCGGCATGCACCATGCTGGCATCGTGGTCGGTGATGACGGTGATTGCCGATGCCACTTGGCCAAGTGAAACGGTCCGTCCGCCCCCACAACACCCTCCTATAACCATGAACCCCTCGACGGCGTCGACCTCTATCGCCCCGACTCTAGCTATTCTAGCAGAGCCGCCTATCCGCACGATAGATGGCGCGGCGATGGACTATTTCCTGATCGAGGTCGTCAATAGCATTCGCGCTTCCTCTGCGGTCGCTGTTGCGCGCACGCGAAAGGTCGAGCAGGAGATGATAGATGCCGGTCTTCTTTCTCCAGCACCTCCTCCTGGCGCGGTCGCTACCAAGCGGGAGTCTCTCGCAAGCAATTCGTCGAAGGCTGAGATCAAAACACCTGCCGAAGAGGAAGAGGACGCGGTGAGACTGAGACTGGAGTCTATTGGGATGCATATCGGTGCAAACGTCGCGGAGAGGTACGTGGCGGTGTTTACAACCGTGCATTGAGCTCATAAACGTATAGGTTATGCCATGATCGCGCGCTATTCGCCGACACCCTCGACGCGATAAAATTCATCTGCAAAGATCTCTGGTCGGCGTGCTGGGATAAGCAGGTGGACAACCTGCGGACCAATCATCGCGTGCGTTTCGGTGATATTATCGCCCTTGTTCGCCGTTGAATGAGTTGCAGGGGGTGTACGTTTTGCAGGATAACGCGTTCAAGCCAATACAACGTATATCGAGCTGGGAGGGCCGCGCGGATGCGTTGAGAAAAGCGAAGATAGTGAGTGTCGTCTCCTCAACAGAACGCCTAAAATTCTAATCGCGCTGTAGTATGTGGCGATGTCCGCGGGAATTATCAAGGGCGCGTTGGGAAGGTTGGGGTTCCAGGCGGTCGTCAGCCCAGAGGTGACTGCGCTACCTCAATGTGTGTATGTCTCTCGCATGAAGAGTTCCATGCTGATATCCTCAAAGGTACATTCCAAGTGAAACTTCCCAAAGGCTCATAGTCGCACATGCGATGGAGAACGAAGAACAGATGGCTCGGGCCGCCCCTCGTCATTATGGCGCGAAGTCTCTAAGATGATACAATAGGGCGCGCCCGCGACTGTTCCCGACCGCAACGTATTCGCTGCCTGCCGAGAAGTCGATACTGGTGACATGCCCTAACGGCGTGCTAGAAGTCGGCCAGTTGGAGAATACGGTCAGGGACGGGAGGTGGACCTATGTGAGGCGGACGTTTCGGTTAGACCGGAGTGGGGTTTGACTGATCAGGACGTACCATGCGCATGTGATCCTTTTTGGTATTACTGGCTACAGCAAGTAGTTGGGAATCGTGGTTGAATTTCATCGAAGTAACGGATGTTGTCAGATTTCCCAATGCTTTGAGCAGTCGCGGTCGCCCTGAGCTAGACGATGAGGTAGCATCCGTGCCATATACATTGACCACTCCATGACGCGAGCTAGATCGATGTTAGTCGATGGGAAGGAATGAATTTGCGTACCACTCACCCTATACCAAGATATTGGCCACCGCGGTCGCCGCTGATAATATTGCTCCCAAACCCTCCGTCATCTTTCCACTTCCGAACACACCTCCGCTCGCCAACATCCCACACGTACACTTCCGCATCCTCTCCCAAACTCATCAACTCACCGCTCCTGCTTCCTGGACCCCTCGCCCACCAGACACCCTTCACCGCCGCATTCATTTTCACGCTCCCCACCACTTGTCCAGTCCCTGAACGCCAGTCCACCAGGTGAACGTAGCCCCGCCTACCAGCGACGGCCAGAACCTCCCCGGTCGGATCGAACGTGCAGATGTCCATGCTTGCGTCCTTCATCTGAGACCCCGAAAAGGTTGTCCCCCACAGGCCGCGGGGCGATCGCTGAACAGTACCAGACTGTAGGTCATAGTTGTAGAAATATGGGCGAGGACCAGTGAGAAGTACGCTAGAGCCGGAGGGGTGGAATATAGCGTTGGTCATGGGAAGGTCGGGGATGTGTACGGTGTGGAGATGAGGATTGGTGTGGCCGTCTACCTGTGGAAATATATTTATTGAGACTTTTGACACAACGGGGTCGGGAGTAGACTTACGTTGAAGAGTCGCAACCTGCGGTCTTCACCCGCTGTGAGTAGTACTGGGACCTGATTAGAGGGGTGGAATTGAACAATCTTGACGGCTCCTTCCGTGGGTGCAGCCAAGTTTGCGTCTCGTAGTCGTTCAATGGTTAGAGAGCCCGGTGCCAGTGTCTTCGGTCGTTGCCCTAGGACTCCGCCCGTAGAGGTGAGAAGGTCTTCCATGTCTTCGTCCCCTTCAGTCGCCTCCGAAGCCGAAGATACAGATGACCGCCTCCGTTTTTGCTTCGAAGGAAGCAACTTCTTTCTGGCTTTTGAAGCCCATTCAGGAGTGGGATTGATTCGTTCGAATTGTCGGCGCAGTCGTCGTTCATACTCCCGACCACCGACGACATTCTCGGAAGGGGCGTCCCGCAACTTTCTAAGACGTTTGTTCTCCGCGAGAGGAACCGAAAGGCCTGTGTCGTCGGGATCCGTCCACGCTGGTGCTTTGCGGGTTGTGCTTTGTGATGTAGACGCGACCGGCTCGCCCTCGTCTCGCTCCTCTCCACTCTCGTCCGGGCTACCATCTGTGTCGCTGTCCTCGCTGTCCTCTCCACCCGACCGCTCCTCTGAGCCAGGGTCAACATCCGGAATAGACAACACCTGCGAAAGTCCAGCAGTAGCGTCGTCTACAAAGAATAGCTAGTAACGATATAATTTAGCAGGTTGGGTGCAAAGCGACTAGAACCGTACATCTGTGTCGGTAAGGTTTTGCAGCTCGTGTCCTCCGGTGACATCCAGCTCCTTATCTCCTTCATCATCCGAGATAATGAGGACGTTTTCCCCGTCGTCTTGGCGCGGTATATATGGTGTACCGAAGAGCATGCTCTCCAACCGCCTCTCCTCTTCATCCTTGCTCGCATCGTCCTGGAGCTTAGCGAAATGCTTCGAGCCCAAGGGTTCCAGAGGGACAGCATGTCTTTCGGTCTTCTGTCGTTTTGTTGCGCGTTTCCCCATCGTGGTGGTCTGAGGGAGGAGAGTAGCGTAAACGGAGGGCGCACCGAGGTTTGAAGCCAAAAAGTATGCAATTGATCGCCATTGCCTGATTGGACTTCGGTGTTTGCCGAACCACTCTTGATTTGGAAATCCTCGTCATTCGCTTCTTCTGGTCCCATTTTGAATCTGTACCAAGGCGGCTGGACGAGGCTGACCCCAGTTTGCACGTTATGACCCCCGCGGCGGCTGGGCCGCGGCTTAACCAAAGCCCTTGCACACACCTACCCACCAACCACCATGGCCCCTCCCGCGACCGCATCCCAGGCACCCGCAGACATTCCTATGGTCCCTAGCGGAAAGGAGCTCCTCCCGGAGATGCCCCAGCGTACACCACTGGATTCGGCTTCCTTGGTTGCCTTCATTATCATCGCCGTGTTCCTTGTATTGTTCATCACCTACATGGCGATGAAGGTTGGCAAACTTATTGCCTCGAAGTCAAACGGCTCTGGCGGTTGCTGCCGTAGCAAGCGACCAAAGATACCGAAGGCCCATTACCCTGTGAGTTACTTCATTCTTGAATGCCACCAGCTCATTATCATCCATAACCAGTGCGACACTGTACCAATACAGCTGCCAGTCGTTTACAAGGTGTATCAGGAGTCTCCCGCGGCATCGGAGGCATCCAGCGACTCGGAGACGGACAAATCTGAGGCAACATACCCTCGTGGACTTGGCATATTTGTCGAGGAAACGGATGGGAGTGGTGGGAAGGACTCAATCATCCGCCGCTCCCAAATTCCGACGGTCACTTCCAGCACAATCAGGTCAGGCGGATACCATGCCGAACCGATTGTACAACAGTGAAGGTGCTTCCTCGGAGACCTACCGTACGCTCTTAGTGTTTTGTGCGTGGTTCTTCCCGTTGTTATTTATTTGGCTTCCCCTTGGTCCATGTCACGACAGAGAAAGCGTATACGTAAGCCGACGATCTATTGCGAACACGCGAGCTAGGTGAAGGCATCGGACGCATACGTCGACTCCGGAAGTGACGCCTCTTCATCGGTCTCTGAACAGCCTACATCCCCTCCGAATCTTTCCGAGTTGTACGAAACCTGAGAACGCTGGTAAGTACTGCGAGAAGTCGAAACACTGATGATGATACCTGAAGCCTTGCAGTCAAAAATGCCACAGCGAGCAGTGTTTGCCGGTGGAATCGAACTGACAGTTCGCGGCTGCGACACCCTTGCACGCATAGCATGGTTCAGCGTGAGGGTCGCCGCAATATCCCCTACAAAATCCACTAACAGCGAGCATAGCTCAGAAATATACTGGCAGGAAGAGACGGCAGTGCGCACCGCCCACGAGCATCTTGCTCGCATAGACCTGGGCATCCTGTGGGTGACGTGCACGTACTGCAGTTCCAGGGTAGGTGGGGAACCAGGGCGGCAGCAGAGGAGACAAGAAGAGCAGATAAGAAAATGGCGAGGCCGCGCATGTTAGAGAGGAGAGCAGGTACGTTCCGCTCAAGTGGCCCCCGTGAAGAAATAGTGGTTTCGAAGCACTCTTTACTAGGTGCGTAAGGCACCGATAGCCATGGCCATGTTCCGTGACAGTTTTGCTGACGTAGAGAGCAGACGACACTCAAGGTTCAGTCGTGATACGGTGCACTGTCGAACTATATGCAGTAAAGGCTCCTTCGACTTGAGAATATCTAAAACATGCTCAAACACATGATGAGCTAGCGGACGATACTTCAGGATCATCGCATCCTGAAAAGTAATCTAGTAAACAGACTTCTCAATGAGGAGCGGAGCGGAACCACGGACGTCGAGAACCGAGGGACTGAGAAGAGTCGAGCCTTTGGTCTGCGTGGGGCTATGTGTATGGGTCTTGGTAGGTACTAATAGTGGAGTACCTTGCGAGCAGTCCGCTCACAATACGTTGATAAAGGTTTACGACTTCCCGCGATGACTACTGTGCGGAGATTGATAAGGTACCAACAAAGTACAAAACTCAAAGGTATGAATAAAGAAACAAGTCAACTGGAGTCGATCATCGATTTGTGCTACGCCACCGACGCGCAGCCAGTTGTGGAAATAGTTGATAGAGTATTAGGATAGCGAACATATTATAACACCAGGCACACATCGATCTTGAAGACGGATTTGAATGCTTAAGGTATCGACCATAGAACCTTGTTGCAACACGAATCGAACGTATCAATTCAGATAATTATTGGAGGGCTACAACTGCACTATCTTGTCGAAATGCTCCCCCTCCTAGTCTTCGCTATCTGAAACATCTGTGAGTTTATTAGTCCAGGAAGATGACGAACAAGACGGCGTACGTAGTGTTTAGAAGTGCCAGAGCGCGCAGTTGTCTCCGGTGGAGTCCCACTGACAATTCACCGACCCGGCTCCCGTACACGCGGCGCACGGACGGCCTTCGGCGCTGCCGCAGAATCCTGTGCACAGGCCACTGGCGACATAGAAATGTTGAGAGGATGGTTCACATTAAGTAAAAAATAGCACTTACTTTCCGTCAGCATCTTGCTCGCACATGCCTGGGCAGCCCGTGGGGGAGGTGCAGATGGGGCAGTCGGGGGGTGCAGCCGCGGCGACGACTGTAGCGCAGACTGCGAGAACGGCAGCGATGAAGAAGGAACCACGCATTGTAGGTCTGGTAGATGGGCATTCTGTGTGTAGTTTCCGGTGTTTTATAGACGATTCATAGCGCCCTTCGTCGGGTCCATTGCCCGTTGGTAACGGCAACCCCGACGAGTGCAGGGAATGATGCGGGGATTGTTGCGCCGTGCCAAGGCTCGAGGCCAGACGAAGGTCATTCGGGAATCTTTCGCGGACAGTGGTGACCGGGGGTAGTGAATACACGGGGCAATGTTTGATCCCTTGCTATGCAGCATCGGACAAAACATCCCTGGTAAGTACGTGTGTCTCCTTTCTAGTGTCCAATCGGCGGGTGAGGTGAGTGCCAGTCGCAGCTGGTGGCACGTGTATCAAGTGCCTGGTCGGTGGTAGGAGTAGCTCAGCCGGGTGCTGTGCCAACATTCCAGGGCGGGGTCGACACGGTCGGCCTGCTGTAGCGGTAGCCGCTGACGCAGCTCCGACGCGGAAACTAGACGTTCAGAGTCAGCGAGAATGAGAGGTGGGGCAAGATTGGGTATGGCAGGGATTGAATATTTGCATTCATAGAGGCCCGTCGACTGGTCGGATGAGCATGTTGATCAACGCACTTGATGAGTCGAGTGATGCAGGGCTTGTAGTATGTCCACATGTCCACATGATCGACACGATCTATGTCAAAGCTAGCCTGGAAAGCGATTGTTATGACGATCTCATACGGAGAGTTGCCAGCGTGGTACTTGACGTATCATGGCTACTCGGCGCGTTGGGTTAGCAGCCTGGGCCGAGTTCGTACCAGACATTACGCACGTATCGGATAGCTCACCAACGTCACAACATGAGACTCGAGATTCGAGGAGGATGGAGAAGGACACGTGGAATATTGATGAGCTGTTAACGCTGTCGTCTTGATCGGGCTCACAATGGCCGCCTGTCAGTCTTTAGAGTCAAGTACTGGTGTGTCGAAGGCTGTCGGAGGCTGGGCATCTGCAACATGAACTGGCGAGCATAAGGTTGAACGCACACTGAGAATTCTGAGGTCACGCTGACAAACGGCCGGAGTCAGTTGACACGCCACTACGTAACTTGAAACCAACGATGATGATACGCTTTCAACCTGAACAAGGTTACATTCTCCATATCCAAAGGGCTCCTTAATTCGTGATGTAGTGCAATACGTTGGACGAGAAACACCAGTCTGTGTGGCCCTCGGGCTAAGATATGGGCGTGTGAGATGATAAATAATGGCGACCACTCGAAACTTTATCTTACCGGGCAGTCCTCAGCCGTCTGGACAACGGCAATATACACGTCTCGGCCTCTGAATTCAACTCCGAGATCGGGAACGCTCAGGTTCGATGGCGGAGGTGTACCCATTAGCGGCAGATTGACTAAATATAGAAAGATAAATTTCACGATGTTTGTTCGAACACAAAGATGACTCACGGGGGAAGTGATTGATCGTGTAGTCGCCGAAGTGGAACAGAAAATCGACAAATTCGTGGTTAGCGTTGAGACTACTGGAAGTGGGCTGAGCGGCCAACAGCCACACTGAAATAGGCGTGTAAGGGGGGTGGCACTGGTTGGTAAAGCCTTCGACGAAGTCGAACGGGATGATATCGCCGTCGCTGACAGAAGTGTCTGCGGCTGGCTGAGCGACGCCACCAGGGTTACAATTCAACGTTTGTCGCGATATAAGAGGACTGGGGTAGACGTCATGCACCGCAAAAAGTGCGGTGAGAGCTACGGGCATGAACAGCGTCGAGACGAACATAACGCTAAGGATGTGTAAACGCAGTAAATTTCGAGATAGTAGTTATATCATGCTTCAGCGACGTACATTGCTTCGATCTCGAGCCCAGGCAAACATGCGGTAGGCATGAGATCTGCGCGACAAAACTATCCGGTAGGCTGACAGGACCCTTGCGTATCTATGAATCAGCCAATAATGAGGGACTCTCATGTGCCGGCCAAGGGAAGAATCATTTGCGATATGGAGTCAGCCTGATACCTGACGGGCCAGTGTGGTCGCGCGGATCCAGCCTGAGTAGCATCATTACAGGAAAGGTGCCTACCTGGTAATATCAGGCGTCCAAGTTTTCCGGCTCCGCACTTCTTTGACGCAGGAATGGTGGCGGCCTGACGCCTGTCAGCGGTCTAGAACCTGACAGAGGCGAGTTCCGAAGTCGCGTGTGCTATGAGTAAGCCATCTGTACATTTTCTATTTCGGAAATAGCACGTCGAAGGGCATACATATGTAACCTGTCCGAGGCTGACTTGTCAAGGATGGGTCATATGAGCTCGAGGCTTAGAGGAACTCGAATAGAGTAGCTGGCTACAAAAAGGCCGTGAGAATGAGCGAGTAGCTACGTCTGACGATGCACTCAACAATACTTTCACAACTCGCAAGAATGGTTCTGTGGATGGTGCTGGCTGCGAACATCGACGGAGTCTCGCGTGCCGAATCGCTCACAGCCTGAGTAAACCCCGGATCAAGCCGAGCTGGGTTCGAAACGGACATCGTAAAACTGCCTTTCAGACAACTTGAAGTACTGGTCGAACCTAGCAAGGTCAAGCGTGCAACGTGTGTCGTGTTAGCGTGCGTACAGACGGCTATAATCGAAGAGCCAGCACGCTTGCGACTCCGGGTCACTACGCATATGCAGGAAGGTCTTCAGGCCAACATGCAGAATACAAACCATTCAAAACACATCGCCGTCCATCGCCATCTCCAACAGGCTTGTTAATTTGTGATATAGTGCAACACATTGGACGAGAAGCACCAGTTTATGTGACCATCGGGCTGGAACATGGGCACGTGAGACAATAAGAAATGACGACTATCAAACACTTTACCGGGCAGCCTCCCGCCGACTGCACAACGGCAATATACACGTCTCGGCCTCTGAACTCGACTCCGAGATCGGGAATGCTCAAGTTCGCTGGTGGAGGGGTACCCTTTTGCGGTATTATAGCTAAAATGACAAGCATAAGTTTCGCGATGGCCACTCGAATTTCAGGGAGGACTCACTGGGGAAATTATTGATCATGTAATCGCCGAAGTGGAACAGAAAATCGTCGAATTCGTGGTCAGCATTGAGGCTGCCAGAAATGGGCTGAGTGGCTAGAAGCCATGCCGAAATAGGCGTGTAATCATCGTGGCACTGGTTGGTAAAGCCTTCGGCGAAGGCGAATGGGACAGTGTCGCCATTGCTGACAGAAGTGTCTGCGGCTGGCTGAATGATACCACCATTGACAAGGCTACAATCCGGTGGGCTGTCTAGAGGACCAGAGTGGACGCCATGCGCCGAAAGAGGGCCGGTGAGGGCCATGGCCAGGACTGCAGAGTAAAGCGTCGGAGAGAACATGCCGCAATGGTGGGGTCGACGGAGTAAGTTTCGAGATGGTCAGTATTCATACGACAATTAGCAACGTACTTAACCTTGGTTCCAGAGCCGGGCGAACGTGCCGCTGCGGTAGATGCGGGATCTGTGTGACCAAACGGTCATGAGGTCTGACATGTCCTTGACGTTTGACACCATCCCTGGCGGGGGCCTCATGTGCTGGCCTCGGGCCAGTCTGGTCGCGCGGATCCAGCATGAGTAGCATCAGGAACAGAATAGTTCCTACACAGAAATATCAGATATCGAAGTTGTCTGCCCCTGGGCTTCGACTCTGGAATAGCGGTATTAGCAGCACTTACACTAGAGCAACGGTGTTTGATCACTGGTCACACGAAAACATTTCTGCATCGCGAGTAATGGTGTCATGGGCACTCGTGGAGAATGCTGAAGTGTTGATGTGGACATGGTCGTTCGGACTGTAGCAGAAACGTGGTCATCCGACGAGTCGCCGAGTCCGCCACGTTCGCGGCGCTAGCCCCGATATTCGATCGTTCGATTCCCCTGGTGAGCGGATTTGAAGAAACGCACTATACAACAGTCTTACGCTCTGAAACCATTGTAAATGGCCTATTTGACGGTGTTTACCCCGAAGAATCCCTTTTAGTAAATCGTGCGCGACAGGGATATATTTCAAACAGTTGATATTGCACGACGACGAACAGACTCCGTCTCCAATCGTGTTTTCTCAACCCGATGTGTAGTGCAATACAGCGGATGAGAAGCAGTATTCGAAGTGGTCATCGGGCTGCAAGGCTTTAAAATCAGATATCTGAACAACTGTATCAGGATGGTACCATACCGCGCAGCCCCCCTCGGTCTGTACTACGGCAATGTATACGTCCTGATCTTCGTGTGCAGCTCCGAGATCGGGAACATCCAAAGTAGACGGTGGAGGAGTACCCATCGGCGGGAGAGTCGCTAGAGATGCAATTATGTGAGCCTCACAAACTGCGATGCTAGTCGGGCATTTGACTTACGAGCAAAGTTGTCGATCAAGTAATCGCCAAAGTGGTACAGGAAGTCACTAAACTCGTGATCGGAGTTGAGACTACCAGACGTGGGCTGAGAGGACAGCAGCCACACGGAAATCGGGGTGTAGCCTGGGTGGCATTTCCCGCCGAAGCCTGACGAGTCAAAGCTGAACGGGATAGTGTCGCCCCCGTGGATGGAGGTGCCCGCGGCTGGCTGAGTGACACCGGCGGAGTTGCATGTTGGCGTGTCTCGCGCCTCTAGAGGGGTGGAATAGACTGCGCGGGTTGCAAGAAACCCAGTGAGGGTCAGGAGAGAGATTGTGCGAGAAAGCGTTGCGGAGAACATGCTACTGCGGTTTGACGAAGTATGAAAGTTTCAAGGCTGACACTTGGGATGTGAGAGCGGACAATTGTAAGACTCCGAGGGATGCATCGTATTTATACCCACAAGCTCCAGCCAATATGCATTAGGTGCAGAACGATGAAATGACAAACGGCCAAACCATCAAGGGTGAGCATCCTACTCGTCAGCCATCGACACCAAGGCACACGCGCTGTGAAATCCCGCGTGGTAGAATGGTGGCGTATTTGAATTGCGTAGGTGGCGATCCTCACGAGGGTGTTGACGTGGACGCTTAATGAAAACCTTCGTGCGCAAACACGTTGGGGGCGTTAATCTTGCCGTAGAATGTTGACTAGGCGCGCCTTGGAAGATGCGTAGGCTGCGAGACGACCACTGACGGACCATTTGCGGTCAGGGCCTAGGACAGATGTGTTGTCATGGGTCGCGCTCGTTCCTTAACTTCCGGGTGGTGAGCGGAGCATATATAGTGGCGCTACATGAAGGTTAACGACACAGCACGGTTAGTGGCGTAGTTCCAAAATTACTCAGCATTTTACTCAGTACGTCAACAAAGGCGTTCTCTAGCATTCTGAGGTGTCTTCAGTCAAAAAAAGGCGGCCTGGACATTAAAATCCAGAAGGCGTTGCGCTAGACTACTAGCTCGCTCCAGTCCAGAGGCAGTTCGAACCCTTCGATCAGCCGTATATACACGAATGTCCAGCGCGTTCGATACAGCCATACCACATCTTCAGGCGGTATAAACTAAGCTGTTAGAGGTTGTGCAGATTTCTGTGTGCCCGTCGGGCTGCAGTATTTTCTTAGATTATGAGGTATTGGCACGACAGATGAATGTGGACGTACGGGACACTGAATCTCAGTCTGAATCACGGCAAGATACACGGTCTGACCAATGACTTCATCTCCAAGATCTGGGATCGTAAGGTTGTTTGGTGGTGGGGTGCCCATCTGAGGAAGAGCTGGCGACAATTAGGGATGAGTTCTCTATCCAGCCCATGAACGCAATATAGGACTCACGAAGGATATTCCTCTGAAGGTAGTCTCCGAAATGGAACAGGGAGTTATCGAATTGTCCCGAACCATTGATATCGCTGCCCTGAGCCGACGAGGTGAGTAACCAGGCCGATATGGGCGTGTATCCGGCATTGCACCAGTTGGAAGCGACAAAGTGGAAAGGGATAATATCTCCGGGATGCACCACGGTACCCGAGGTAGGCTGGGCAAGGTTACTGAGGCCACAGTTTACGATGGTGCTCCTCCTCTCCAAGGTAGTAGCCAACGCTCCGTCGACCAGAGTGATGGCGAGAAGGGCGAGAAGACGAGAGAATTGCATCGCGGGTCTGTACTGCGGGGTAGGGAAGACCTATGCGCATTTTATAGTTCGAGCACAGTATGACAGTCTTGATATTTTCCCACTGTGAGTCAAGGAAATCAGTACTCATGTATCAACGAATATAGAAGACCGAGGCGGATTCAAACTGCTGGTGTCAGAGATGCTCAAATCGCGCGCATCAATCAAGTCGCGAAGAGCCTGGATATCGTTTGTATGGCGAGCCTCGGGTAGCTGTCTCAAGATACGCATATTGGCCGAGCGATAACGTTCAGATGCCCGAAACAATTCGCGGATAAGAAGAACGTGGGGTCTCCTACGGTACCGAGGGGTAAGAGAGTGTACCTGAAAGCAGTGTTCAATACCGTAAAAATGCAGCGCTGCAGCAGGTAGACAGCGGCTCTCCGCACCATTGCTGACCGCTACGACCGCAGAATCAGGAACATAACAACCATACAACTAGACGGTCACGTACCATACTCAGGCGCAACATCTGACAGCATAAGGAGGAGAGGATCCTCGGTTCATGGTCGTAATGATGGCTAGCGAGGGTTACAGGTGTTCGGACGCCCCTCCGTGAGAGCGTAACTATGATGGGCGACTGTGAATTGGGTCAAGCGCGAGCGGACAATGCACACAACCTAGTGCCTGGTCATTCTCTCGGCAAAGCAGCTAGCTGTTACCCACCACGGGTGCTGAGGCCCGACGTTCCAGACGGGCCGGAAGAGAACAGGCATGCGAAGGCTGTTTAACGGCATGGACGGAGAACTCCGCGATAACAGCGGCGTATTACTTGCTGGGAGAAGAAGGTCAGTGGCTTCCTGTCGTTCTGCTGTCGAAAGTGTACAGTCAGACTTCACGAGCGCCATGATTTGACATCCGATCCGTTCTGTCAGAGAGGGACCGCCGCTGTCAGGATGAGGCAAGAACCTGTCGAGGCCTGGACGGAGGTTGCGCGTGGATTCTCAGGGTCTGTTACGGCTGGCCAGGCACGGTCGTCAGCGTTAAATGTACACTAAGTAGAGTTTTCATTGTAGCTTACCGGTGTACATCGTCGTCGCTGCGGAGACTTGCCAGAACGAGTTGGACGGCAATGAAATCGATCTTTGAATCCCTTGAAGCATTGCAATATCCGACAACGACAGCGAGGACTATCACGGCTGCAATCTGAAAGCAGCGCGGCCCGCCGAGGTCGGACCAATCATGTCGACGTTCTTCACCTTGGGCCGCGACAGGCCAGAACCTGACGATCTGGCGCCATTGAAAGTGACCTGGATCGGACTCCCAGGCGGTCGCAGTTTAGATTCCGACCTGGAAGGTAAGATTTCCTCTAGGAGGAGCTCGACCAGGTCCATCCGAAGGCGTTGACGGCCTCGATACTGGGAAGTGTTAGCCATCATCTTGAAGCGGATCCCTGAGGCTATGCCGCGCTCATGGTAGAGACAATAATAGTCGGCATCGGACATTGGCGGGCAACGCCACCCGCGCCAGCGTTCGATTTGGCAGTTGGTGGCGGACCAGGTATAAGAGCACCAACAGAATCTGAGCAGAATACAAGCACTCTCAGCCCTGACATTCGAGAGTTCAAGACTTCACTCACCCTCGCCAATATCGCCATGAAACTCTTCACCGCGGCCATCTCACTGCTTCTCGCCGTTGCTCCCTCGCTGAGCGCGCCACCAAGCCCTATCATGGGTGTAATTCTAGCACCCGCCGCGGACACCACCATCGTCGCGGATACGTCATTCCCCTTCCACTATGGAGTCAGTAATTGGTGTGAAGAGGGTTACAATTTCTTCAAAGTCTTCTTGACGGAAGGCGCGACTCCGCCCACGCTCGACGTCGTAGACGACAACGGAGACGTAGCCGGGGCCTTGATAACCTTCGGAAACTTCACTGTGGCAAATTTCGGTACGCAGATGAGCCGTTTGTGGAAGAGAAGCGCATACTTACGTGACACCAGGTCTCCCGCCGCTGAACAATCCAGCACCAAGCTCGCTCACTATCCCAAGCCCGCTTCCCGTGATCGATTCCAACGCCTTCGTCACGGTAGTACAACTCTTCAGAGGCTGCCCAGTAAGCAGTTCCATGCTTTGGCCGCGCACGAAAGCCTGATGTCATCTTAGGGTCACCTTCCGCTGGAGTTGGGAATTACATCCGTCCCTGTAGAGTTGACAGAGAGCTCTTGAGATGGACATAGACAATAGGCGATGATCTGAGGCGTAACGAGATGCGTATGTATTGCAACAAGTACGACCGTAGCTAGTAGAACTGCACGTTAGTAGTTTTCAGCAAGGGAGATGATACCGAACAGTGCACAGACCATGCGTGTCCAAACTTTTGAATTTTTGTTACTTCAGTTTGCGCGATGAGCAGCGCTTTGGCAGGTAAGGAAAACGTGGCGTGCATCAAATCCTGGGAGCTTCGTGGCGTCAGGACCCCAAATGGTGCACGTGCTGGCTTTCGGGGTCCCGTTTCGCGTTCATTCACGCGTCGCGCCTGAGGTTACGAGGTTGTACTGCAACCGCCAACTCTGCCTCCTCTCTCTCGTGCCCTGGTGCAGACATGAAAGTCAAGATTAAGAATTGGCATGCCATAGCTCAGTGGAGGTGGGACGCCGGCTCCGAAGACGCCAACGAGGCGGACGGCGAGGGGGATGTATGCGGTATTTGCCGGGTACCCTATGAGGGTTGCTGTCCAGCCTGCAAAATGCCTGGGGACGACTGTCCTCTCAGTGAGTCACCTCTCTTATATGGAATATATACTCTAATTTTTTGGTCTAGTATGGGGCGAGTGCAGCCACGTATTCCATATGCACTGTCTGCTCAAGTGGATTGGTACCGCATCCTCGAAGCAGCAGTGTCCTATGGACCGAAGACCATGGGGTACGTTATTCTCGTCCAATATGTCTACCTTCCAGTTCTCAACCAGCACGATAGTAACTGCGGAGCGAAAAGTCAACGCGGGCCAGGCACCTGCATGATACTTTACGGAACTGTACCACTACGGAACGGACTGTATGATCACAACGAAGGTTAATTCGCACATCCGGAATTCATATGGTTTTCATTGACTCGACCGCATGAACCACTTCAGAGCCACATACACGATAGCACGAACTACTCAGATGTCGATGCTAGCACCGGATCCTCGACGCTGGGTATGACTTTGGTCGGCGGTAACATGTTCTCTTTGATGAAGCGACCGTCTACTCAAACTATCAGCAAGTATGCACTATAGAACGTTGAAAACGCACTTGGGGCGTCGTTCTCTGTAGCGCGCCACACAGCTTCCGCCATGTCCTGGGCTACGCCACTTGAAACATGCCTCTTGACTAGCCTCTCCTTCGCCTCCGTCTCTCCGATCTCCACCCACCATCTTTCGTCGAGATGTTCCCCGGCTTCCTTCCAAGGCCCGATGCTAAGAAACCCGTACAGCCCTTCGATTATTACTAGCCGATGATAGGGAAAGATGGCGACAGCGCGCGGAGAGGGATCTTTGAGCTCATGAGAAAACGACGGTGCGTATATCACTGGTGGGTCGGCTCCTGGTGCAGTCGCTGACGTCAAGTCGGACAGAGGGACTCGTAGCTCCCGTACGAACTCGGCGTACGCCTCGCCGTCGAACGTCCAATGCGCGCCCCGCCTGTCATGTGCGAGTTTGGGGTCGGGGAATGCATCCAGCTGCGCCCGGGTCAAATGCCACCCGTCCAGTCCTACCAGTATCGCAGGATCCTGTGCAGAAGGCCCTGCTTCGGCCTGAGACCGCAACATCGTGTTCACGCGATCCACGACCATCCTTGCCAAGGTGGACTTTCCGGACGCTGGCACCCCCGCGATGCCCACAATGAAACGTTGGGCAGACTCGATTCTGGAGTGATGAGCGGCGGATGAGCATTGCAGGTGTGGCGCCGAGAGGATGGAGCACTAACGTGAGGAAGCGCTGTACAAGTTCGTGCGCGAGCTCTGCGGCGATAGCGTCCATGTCTCGGTATTGTAGAAGCTTGGACGATGCTCGAGGACTTCCGAGACAGACGGAGTGTATATCTCGAGGAGGAGGGGGGACGCGACGGAGGAGGACGAGGCAAAGATACCACGTGGCCATAATTATGGGCGCCTGCACTTCGAGATCGCCGGACCCTCGACTTGGACGGCGCTGGTATGTGCCTCTTGCACCTCGCCACCACTCCTCCTGCCCCCGTTACCGACGCCTTTCCATCTATCTCCTATCGACCATATTCATCTCCTTGCTCTCCGTCGTCGTGATCATGGCGTGTTCCACTACAGGCAAAACCCTCAAGCGGGCCAATCCGTCGACCATCCAGGACAAGTTCCTCGTCGGCTATCAGGGGTGGTTCACCTGCCCCGGCGACGGCACCCCTCTCGACCCCCACCACCATGGCTGGCTTCACTGGCTCACCTACCCTCTGCCTGACGGCGGCCGCCCCAACACCGATATATGGCCAGACGTCTCGGAGTACTCGCCCTCCGAGCTCTTTCCCGTGCCGGGCCTCAAGCTCGCAAACGGCGACCAAGCGTTCGTGTTCTCGTCACGAAATGCACAGACTGTACAGCGTCACTTCCACTGGATGGCGCGCCACGGCGTCGACGGCGCGTTCCTACAGCGGTTCCTCGGCCAGTGCGACCTCGAGTCCGGCAATGAGGGCATCCGCAACCAGCGCGACGAGGTCGGCGATCACGTCCGGAGCGCGGCAGAGAAGGAGGGCAGGGTCTTTGCTATAATGTGCGTACACCTTGCCTACTTGCTGTGTTGCACGAGATCGAGCCGTAGGCTTGCAGGTACGACATCTCCGGCGTCGCACCCGATCGGATCCTGCATGTCCTACAAAAGGATTGGGTACACCTTCTCCGGACGAAGCGCGTTCTCGACAGCCCGAACTACCTGAAGGAGAAGGGCAAGCCCGTCGTCTCGCTGTGGGGCTTTGGAATGAACGATCAAGGACACGACCCTGCCATGGTTCGCGCAGTCACTGATTACATCCGAAGCAACACCCCCGGCGGTGCGTACATCATCGGCGGTGGGCCTGCCCATTGGAGAACATCTACGAATGATGCCGACCGTAACCCTGAGTTCGTCGATGTCTGGCTCGAAGCCTTCGATGCGATCTCGCCGTGGACAATTGGGCGCTATAATTCGTTGGAAGACGTCGACAGGTTCTCGGAAAACAATGTCAAGGGCGATCTGGAGTTAATCCGGAAACGGAACGAGGAGGCGGAACAAGGTGTTCCAGGCCGTCGGCATATCGACTATATCCCGGTAGTCTTGCCAGGAGGCTCCGTAAATTCTCTTATTCGTCATGTTCGCGGAGGGCTAATTTTCTTTCATAGGGCTTCAATCTTTCGGAAGGAAAATGGGGATGGAACGATATCAAGCGCTTTGGGGGACGCTTCCTCTGGAGACAGCTTTGGAATCTACGAAGACAGGGAGTCCGCACGATCTACGGTGCGATGTGGGACGAGTATGTGTATTCAATATATGTTTCGCTTTGCGCACTGACCGCCATAAAGATACGATGAAGGTACCGCTTTCATGCCTGTTGTCTCCAAAAAGAGAAATCTGCCAGTACACGAAAAGTACAACTTCATGGCGTTGGACGAAGACGGCTTCGATATACCTTCAGATTGGTGAGTAATGACTCGCCCATATTTCTGCCCGAAGTCTCACGGTGCCCATCAAGGTTTATGCGTATCGCTGGTTTTGCAGCAGAAGGTCTGCGGGGTGAACGCTTCATCCACGAGACGTTTCCATCGAAAGAGCTCGACGATTATTGGTCAACCCGCCCACGGTACGAGGAGAAAGATGAAATGATGGCTTCAGGTTCGAAAGATGAAAAGGGCCAATCTTGGGAAGACTGGCAGAAGGCGGAGAAGGAAAAGCGAGACGATGAGCCTCCACCCCCGCCGTACACCTTGGAGGTGGAAGAGGCTGCTGAACCGGCTGCTCCCGCTGCTCCCGTTGCCCCCTCTGTACCAGTGGCTCAGAGTCAACCGCCACCAATCGCAGAGCGGCCTCAGCCACCTCAAGGTCCTCCGCCGACGGTTGCGCCGCGACCAGTGGCTGCACAGCCGGCTGTCGGAATTCTGAATGCCACCCCTGCGTCCCCTGAACGCCCCGCTGTCCCGCTCTCTTCACGGCCGTCTATGTCGCGACCTCCACCGTCTTCTGAAAACACCCTCCCGCCGACTGTTCCCCTTCGATCGCGACCACCCCAGGGCCAGCCTGGTGTACACAGCCCTTCTTCGTCGCTCAGCCACAACCCGTCAATAACTCATAGCCCCGCTGCATCGATATCTTCGCTTACGGACGACTTTGCGCGACAGCGCCTCTCGTCGTCCACCTCTCCGCGGCCCGAGCCGCCTCCGCTCCACCCTGCACACCCGCAAGCATCGCGCCCGGTCTCACCTCTCCGCACGAGCAGGCCCACGTCGGCGAGTACAAGCCCGACGTTCACCAACTTCACGCCTGCGCCGTACGATGACGCGTCGACGCCCGTCGCGTCATTCCCCGTCCCCGGATTGCCGCAGACGCGCCCTCCGACCAGTCCCAACGTGGTGCAGCCCCAGAGCGGGCCGTGGTCTCAGGCAGCGTGGCCACCACCCGAGTGGGGCGTCAAGCCCTCGTCGCCGACGTCGTCTGCGTATAGCGGTAATGAGCAGAAGACGGGCTACGGCAGTGATTATGGAAATGAGCCTAGTGGGTATCGCCCCGCGTATATGCCGAGCTACAACTCGTACTCCCCTTCGCCGCCGCCGCTTGCGTCCCGCCCGTCGGGCAGCGCAGGTACGCCATCATCAGGCCCGCCGTCGCCCTACGGAGCCGCCCCCGCGCCGTACGGCTCGTCGAGCTACAGCTCCCCTGCGCCATATGGATCGTCGAGCTACGGCTCGTCCAGCTCAACACCGTATGGTTCATCCAGCTCGACGCCGTATGGACCCTCCAGCTCGACGCCGTACGACTCCGGCGGGTTCGCGTTCCCACAAGCGCATCCCTCGTCAGCGTACGCCCCACCCTCAGGTCCAGCGCCGCCACCTCAACCACACGGCGCACCCCAGCCATATGGTGGGGGAGGGTACGGCGGATACGCCCCGCCGCCACAAGCCCCGCCCGGCTTCCCTGGTGGTGGCGGCGGTGGTTACGGGTACAACAGTTATGGAGGAGGCGGGGGAGGATACGGCGGGTACCCCGGAGGCAACACGAACAATGCCTACGCTACACCCACGGGTCCGCCACCACCGCCGCCCTCACACCCTGCGCGTCCCACGGGCGGCGCAGCCTCAGGTTGGTCCTCCTACCCCGGGAGCGCGCCGCTACGGCCGCCAAATAACAACGCGAACTCGGGTGTGAGTGGGACCAGCGGGTTCGGAGTAGGAAAGTTGTCGAATTTGGCGCAGAGTGAGTAGATCTTGCTTTTGCTTGGTTTTGTGGCCCTGGGCTGATTGGGTTGTTGTTTTGTAGCGGGGTTAGCGCAGGGAAATAAGTTGTTTGGGAAGTTCATGAAGTGAAGGGAGGTATTATTTATTCGTTGGTGAGTGCTCGGCTTTTTGCATTGAGTTTGTGGCGCGTGCTGATTGTGATTCGGTTTGACAGTCGCGCTTTGCATACATCCAACACCCATGTAGCCGCATACATACACATCCATTATTATTATATCCATATCGCGTTCTCATTCTACCCGCCACGAACATGAATCAGACCAGGTACCATAAGATTACGCAAAAGCAGACATTTTTAAACTACAACAGAGCGTGGACATGCAGGGCGTGTCGTGTATGTATGGCAGAGACGTGAGTACATATTACAATTATGAGTTGAGTGAGACAATGCGGTGACTTGGTATGTTTGGATCGTCAGATCGTGCGTCTGTCCGTTTCGTTATATTTCGTGGGGGATCGTTGGGGACCATATAGCCGTTTCGCCAGGAAGAGATCAGAGGAAGAGACAGAAAAAAACCCTAGGAAAGGAAGAGAAAGCGAGAGCGAAGGCACCTACAGCACCAACACCTGCCCGCCCATGCCCCCAGCAGACCCCGCAAAACACTCGGGCTGCATGAGCGCAGGCCCCGGCAGCCGGCCACGCCACTCACGGGGGTGGTACGGCTGGGCGTCAGCGCCCACGCTCGCGTCGAACGAGTCGCGCTCCTCGCCCCGGCTCAGCTGCGGCTGCACGGGCGGGAGCGGCACCGGCGTGGCCTTGCCGTGCGGCGTCAGGTCCAGCCAGCGCAGCGACTCGGGCACCCATTTGCTCGGCGAGGGCGCGCGGCGTCGGCGTTTGGGCTTTGGAGGCGAGGATAAGGACAAAGAGGAGGTGGCGTTGGGAGAGGCGGAGGGGGGCGAGGCGCGCCGTTTTCGGGGGTTGGAGGTTGAGGCTGAGGGCGTGGGGGTTGGTGTGGGCGATATGGATGTGGTGGATGTTGCTGTTGTGGTGGCGGTGGAAGTGGAGGCGGGGATGGAGGAGGAGGATGCGGTGGGTTGGGACGAAGAGGGTTGGTCGGGCGAGGCGGGCAGTGGCGCGTCTGTGTCCGAGGTGCTGGGACGCTGGGGACACTTGCGCTCGTGCCGCTTCTTGTTCGAGGACACGCCAAAGCGGCGCGAGCAAAACTGACATTCAAATTCTGGATATATATAAATATAAATCCAGCGATCAAAGGGAAAAAGCAGCGAGCGTACCGCGTTCGCCAGTGTGGACTTTCATGTGCTGTGGATACAGGTGAGTACACGGAAACAAAAGACGGAATGGTAAGTGCCCACTTTGCGGAGTGTGCAGGGTCTGGTGATCATTGTGTGAATATATACATCGCGTCAAGCGGGCGAAGGCACGAACCTGTCAAAGGACTTGTGGCACATGATGCAGGCATGTCGCTTTGGCGGGACGACCTCTGTGCGTTCTCCTTCGGCGTCGTCGTTGTTGTCGCCCTCGCCGTCGGAATTGTCGCGTTCGTCGGGGCGGGAGAGCGGGACGAGGTGGGGCGACTGCAGCGGCGCGTACGGGAGGGTGATGGCCATCGGGGGCGACGAGGACGCGGCGAGACGGGGGATGTAGGGGGGATACGCGTAGGGCGGTGCTGGATAGGGATACGGGTAGGGCTGGGAGGAGGAGGACGCGGTGGGCTGGGCTGGAGAGGAGGCGAGGGCGGCGGGATATTTAAGGCTGTAGGGATATTGCGGCGCATCAGGGCGTGTCTGTGCTGGGAGGTGGTGTTGGTCGGATGGGGCAGGCGGATAGCCGAGGGTGGGGCCGTGGACGAAAGCAGCAGGCGGGTAGCCATGTTCGGGCTGGTGGGGCGTGCGGTGTGGGTGTGCGGGAGGGCTGGCGCGCGCACGACGGCGGCTCGGGCTCGGCGCGGAGGGGCTAGAGAGTGCAGCGGCCGATCCGATTGCGAACGAGGGCGGCGGCGACGGCGACGGACGGGGGCTCATGGCGGCGGGGCTACAACCTGCCACGTCCCCGCGCGCCCCCTCCTCCGCAGCTTATATCCCACCCACAAGAACACAAAACTGCACTTGAGTCCCAGCGCCAACACCCCGGGGCTGTGCAGCGCGTGCCGTCCCCCGCCTCGCGCACCTCGCCCGCCCTCCCGCCACGCCCCCGACAACGTCCAGGTCTCTTCGACGTCGGCCCTCTATTGCTGCTCGCCGCCCCCACCCCAGCCCTCGTCGACGCGCGCGACGGCGGGTGCGGAGCGAGCGCGAGCTAATCGTAACCGTATCCTGGCGTCTCGCGACGCGTGTCCAGGACGGACTACCATAAGTAAATTCCATGATTAATAACTGAGAGTACACCAGGAAAAGCAGAATTACGTGTAAGCAGCGCGAGGCCGCGACGTCATCCCGATACATGCATCCTGTCCGCTGATCATGGCCCTTCTCCCCGACCCCCACATAACATATCCCCTCCGCCGTGCCCACCGCGACTGCCAGCCTCAGCGACTCGGCGCATAGCAACAAAGACCGACCCCGTTCCGCGGACATGAGCGAACCTTCGTGCTGCCGTTAAATTGGCACGGAGATGCGCCAGCAGCCACGCGCAGAATGAGGCGCAACGCCTGCCGACTCCGTGGGCACACCCGCCTCGAGGCACAGCGCGTCTTCGAACGCGTCGACGCGCGTAAATGCAAAGCGACGCCGCGCGGAATGAACACACAAACAGCCTACCTCTCTCTACATTTGCCCCTCGTACGACCCTACAATAAAATAAAACGACGTTGTTAGAATGCTCCTCTCCCCACGCTGGCAAGAAGCCGCACGTCTCTTCTTCGGCACAGATCGAACCACGCCGCGCTGTCGTACGCGTCTCCAGGGCAGCGAGGGCACACCGCGAACGGCAGCCAGCCTTCCTCGCGTGCCTCGACGGCTGCTGCGTACAACGGGTCAGCTGCAGCAGCACTACGCCTCGCCACCCAAAAGTCCCGAACGCGTTCAGTCTTGCCCAGCGACTTGGGTGGCCCACCGCGATAGGACGATCCCTGCACGGCCCAATCCGAAATGGGCGCGCCGTGGTCGACGATCCATCGCTGGACCGATATGGCAGGTCAACTGCGTTTGGAGGAAAATGGGTTTGAGACAACGACGGAGCGCGGGGAACGCGAAGATGAAAGCGTATCGGACAAGTGGTGGGCGATCCGTGGCGATTCTGAAGTGCTGTTGTAGCCAGGCCTCGTCGCATCCTGCGTAGGTGCAAAAATGGACCTAGGGGTACATTGCGAGTCGATTGTAGAGGAACGGGGAAGCGGGTACAGGGCCGCATGAACAGGACGCGAGGGATCCTGGTGCTGGGCGGGTTCGGGCGAGCAGGAATGGCCGGTGGTGTCCAGCCGAGCAGTCTTCGTCGCGTCCTAGCCAGGTACACCAAGTCAATGTCAGCATGGTGTGGCGCAACGCGTACGAAACAGCTTACATTACAATCTTCCAAACACAACATCCCAACCTCAAATCACCCAGCCAAACCACCCCACCCAACGTAATCGCGCAACCGGACACGCGAGCTTACGTGTGTCCCACATACCGATGCGACTGTGGTTCTTGTCTTGCTCTGCAGGGAAAACACATGAGCCGCGGTCGAGGTACCAGAAGCAGGGGGGGCGGCACGGAGACACGGAGCATGAACGAAGCACTACTGTCGCGAAGATGAAAGCGTATCGGACAGAAGGGCGCGAGCGCGTCCAAGGGTCGTCGGTTGGCGTTCTTGGCAGGTGGACTGGGTTTGGGCGTGCAGGAACGGTGCCACGATGAGTGGCGTAGAGCCTGGAGCCGACAGCGTACTAAGCTGAGCGCGTCAGTATTGTATTGGAATCTATAGAGCAGCGCGCTTGGGATGACTTACTATCGCGTTCAAACGGTTTGATAAAAATACTCTAGGGCCGGGATGGGCGCGTCAATGACGCGACTTGGTTGGACAATAGACGAATGTGGTAATTCGCTTGCTCTGGGGGTGAACAATGTGTAGATTCCACATGGAGACAACGGAGGCAGGGCCGTATGAACGGGGTGCTGATGTCGCCGAAGATGAAAGCGTATCGGACAAGGTTGGTGCTGAACTCCACAACGCTACGCGATCACGACCTAGCAATTCAACATCAGGGTACAGCAGGGGGGGGGGGGGGCAAGGC
>BSCZ01002607.1:124710-148127 GCA_027924225.1 Bjerkandera adusta
ACCGATGACACCATTCAGCCAAAGCACTTCTACCGGACGTGCTCTTCGCAGCGCGACCCGCAGAAGCCCGCAGGCGCGTTTGGTGGCGTCCGCAAGGGGGCATGACACGGTACGGTACGCACGGAGACACGGGGAGACGGGTGCAGGGCCGTATGAACGGAGCGCCACGTTCGCGAACATGAAAGCGTATCGGACGCGGAAGGGTCCGTGGTCGACCGACGACAGCGTCGCGTGGCGTGGTCGATCTCCATGGCTGGGTTGGTGCTAATGGTGGGTCTAGTGGGAGCTTGATTACGTGCTATTGGAAAAATTGGGCTGCACGTCTCGGCTCAGTTGGTGCTCCTTCAGCCAGCATGTATTTGGTAGCAACTCACCGTCCAAGTGAAGTTCGGAGCCGCATGTCTTCAATCGAAAACATGGCCCAGGAAAAACATTTCACCCGGTCAAAATGGGCGCGTCGTCGACCCGGATTTGGGAAGCCTCTTGCGATGTGCAGAACACAAACGGGGCCGGACGAGGCGTCGGCGCGAATATGAAAAATGGAAGTGTATCGGACAGGTGGGTTCGTTCGCGATGGCGTGCGGCTCTGGCGTCTTGACAAGTGGGCTATTCGTGGTGGTAGGGTCGATGTCGTGCCGGTAGCGGTGCGAGTGTGGGCTGCGCTAGCCTGGCTGAGACCTATTGCAAGTGTGGCGGTGGTCGACCCTGCGAGGGAGGCGGTGTCGTGTTAGCTTGTGGCTGCCGAGTGGACGCGTGTTCCGCCTAGATCGCACAAGCACCACAGTTAGACCTTGACTCTTAGCTAGACATGGCGACTTACCTTCTCAAAACAAACCTCCTCGTCAGGTAGAAGCAGGTCGCGGCCAACGTGCTGGACTCGTCGTTGGTAAGTTAGCTTGCGTATGGAGGCAGTGGTCAACGAGGAAAGCTCCACAAACGCCCCTCCTGCGGAGCCTGAGACGGGCGTCGCGCTTTTTTTGCTACGAGAGCCGAGGACATGGCCCTCTTGGAGCGCTGTCGTCAACGAAAATGAATCGAAAATGATGACGAAGGAAAGGTCCGCAATAACATCAATGAACTGGGAATGAAAGAGCTGTGCTCATCTGGAACAAGCATCCGCGTGTACCCTCGTTGTGAATGAATTTCATACCACACGATTTCCAAATTCGCGTTGGTGGATGGCTTCGTGCGCCAGGCTCGAGTTTCACAGCCCCATTTAGTTTGTAGTGTGGCGTTCGCGGGAAGGCGATCGAGAAGCGGTAGGGCAATGCGTGGCTGAGTAGGTGAGACTGTCTGGGACATCTGTATGTCGAATCCAACCAAGAACACGCGTAGGTTCGTGAGCTATTGTACATATACAGACATACTGTGGGGCGGGGGTCAGCAAAGCGACGCTACCGAGCCCAATGATACACACACACACACCTGTTTCAACTCTTACATCCTCCAAAGATAAATCACTGGCCGTACAAGAACCCTGACACCAACTCAATGTATTGCTCCCGAGCCTCCAAGTGCGGCGTGTGGCTGCACTCGGAGAATGTGTACCACCGCACGCGCGAAATGCCTTCGAAGAACGGCCTGACGGCGTAGTCTCCTGCTTCGTCCCAGCGGCCGTTGATGAGCAGCGTGGGTACGATGATCTTGGGGATGTCGGGGATGACAGTCCATGTCTTTATGGAGCCGACGATGTGGAATTCGGAGGGGCCGTTCCTGGGTAGAGAGATTAGGGAGCGTAAGAGGATGCTAGAGAAAGTGGACGGACATAGTTCCATAAACTGTATGGTCGGCTCCCATAAATTTGAACGACGCGAGCATTTCTTCGGGCATGGGGTCAGCCCTGCAAAGGAAGTGTGCATTGTACACATTCACAGCATCCTCGTATTCCTTGGATTCAGTCGTCCCAGCATCTTCGTGCTTTTGCAAGACATCCTACAGAATAATCAATACTGGCGCGGGAAGGGTACACACTCGGGTTAGTTACCTGTACGTCCTGGGGTAGGTACTTCTTCAAGCCGTTCGCTGTCTTCATGAACCTCTCAATGCTCGCAGGGGCGTCCGCCAAGATGAGTCGGTTGAGCCCCTTGGGCTGGCCCGTCGCGATCCTCGAGGCCAACATGCCTCCCCACGAGTGACCCAACAGATCGTACTCTTCAATCTTCAGATACTCCAACACGTTGAAGAACTCCTTGACGAAGAGGTCCTCCGTCCAGAAATCGGTGTCGCCCATCTTCTCCGGCAGAAGGGTGGACCGCCCCGCGCCGAACTGGTCGTAGAAGACGACGGGCGTGTCGGACGATGCGAGCGCGGAGAGTGGGAGCATGTAGTCGTGGGTGGAACCCGGCCCACCGTGTAGCACGATGAGGGGGAGCTTCGTGTGCGTCGAGAGGTCGCCGACGACCTTTGTGTAGGTGAACCCTGGCTTGTCGGTGCCCGTGGGTTGGTAGGGGATCTGTAGCTCGCGTACGGGGGCGGTGGTCATGGCTGGGCGGAGTGCTGGGTGCTACAGTGAGCAATCATGGTGGCCTGCTATTTATCTGCGTGAGTGAACTGATACGGATGTAGACGGCAACGTGTGTACTGGGTGTATGGGCGCGGCCGCCGGGAGCCTGGAGCACATGTGTATGTGCGAGTGAAACAGGCAAACTCAGATAGACTGGTCGTGGGCGGGAGTGAGAGGGAGTGAGCGACGGCGTCTGAGTGATGACATCCGCTTTGACTGGACCCCTCATGCTCTCTGCAGACGTCTAGCATGGCCACCGAGCATGTCCTCGACTCCGGCATCCGCGTCGTCGTCACCCCCTCCCAGGCCTCCTACTTCGCCGGCGAGTCCTTCACCGTCACCGTCGCCCTCACCAACGTACGCACCCCCGCCGCCCCGCCCGTCTCCCGCTCCGTCTCCCAGTCCGCCACGCCCCTCGCCCACCGACGCGGCGCGCACTCCGTCAGCTATGTCCCCATGGCGCGCCCGCCCACGTCTCCCGGCATACGCTCCGCCATCCCGCCCGCCCCGTCCCGTCCCACGAACGGCGCTGCCTCAGTGACAAGACGCGGCCTCGTCGGTAGGCCGCGCGACGCGAAGCGTACTGAAGACCCTACAGAGCCCATCGACCCTACCCGCCGCCGGCTCTTGCTTGGCAAGTCGCTGTCGGTTTCGATCGGCAGTTTGGACTACCTGGGGAACGGGCAGCCGGATATCAAGGGCAAGTCTCCGCTCAGGGCATCCCACAGCCTCGAGTCGCCGCCATGTGAGTGTCGTGCCTGTCGCGGGCCTGATTCTGTGGGCTAAACTACGTGCAAAGCGTCCACCTCTCCGCAGAGACCCTCGCCTTTGAGTCGTTCTGCGTCTCTACCTTCTAATCACCCCCATGCACGCAAACAGTCCGTGCTAGATGGCAATATTCAAGTCCCCGTCCCGCAACATACGCCCTCTGCTACACCCAACCCTTCCACATCCTCTTTCTCCCTGGCGCTAGATCCCATTGTAGAAAGCGCCACGTCCCCCATAACCCCTGCGACCTCCGTCGCGCCCTCGCCCGTTCTGCGCGACGCAAATCCGCGCTTTCATCCCATGGGACTAGACCCCAACTCACGCAAACCTCTCCCTTCGCCTCAGCGGAAATCCTCATACCCAGGCGCGTTTCTCGCGCCCAACACGGAACTCATCCTGTACTCCTACGCCCAACTCGTTGGCTCTGTATCCCTAATTCCACTGGCAGATACCCCGCTCTCGCCAGACCAGTCCCGCAACCTCCAAAACCTCCGCCGTGGCCTCCAGAAGACCAAGGCCGTCGGCGGCGGGAATATGAATATAACCTCGGGGAACCCGAAAGCCCTCCCGCCACCTGCTGGGCGTAGAAATCACACACGCTCAGCATCACTTTCTGCAGGCTTGATGTCGATTTTGTCCCCGACTACACCGACGGGCCCGCAGAATGGGTGGACACCAGGGCATCGACCACGGACTGCGTCCGCGTTCGGGGGATTCTTTTCGTCTTCTGCTGTAGATGAAGAGGATGAAGATATAGCAGAGACGGAGACACACCTACCAACATTCGAGGTCTCGCCGTCGGTGCTTGCTGTAGATTTGACATTGGGCCCTGGAGACTCCCGTACTTGTGCGTGAGTTCTGTCAAAACGTCCACCTCTCTCGGGTACTCAATAGGGTTGGATTTACACCAGATACATACACGTTGAACCTCCCACGAGATCTACCACCAACATTCCGTGGGCGAGCTTTTCGATTTCAATACGAATTTGTATTGGGAGTTTGTCGCGCAGCTGGGCCAGGCACTAACAGCAGTCGCGTCATGAAGGTGCCGATTCGCATATACAATCACGTTAGCGGTAAGTTCAGGATATCAAACTCCCGGTGCAATGCTCATGCATGGCGCAGTGAGTCGGCCGCAGGCACCCTACGATTTATGTTGGCCGATGTTCTCTCGGTCGAATCTTGCGGCAAGGCCCACGCCAAGTATTTCAACGACAGAGTTACGGTTACCGCCTGGTGCGAGTACGACCTCTCTGGCATCTGGTAAGCCACTCTCAGGCACACCAGCATATCTTGCACATTCATATTGTATTAGCTGCAGGCACAGTAGTATCGGACACAGACGACCTTGAATCCTACTCGCGCAGACTACTATCGACAATGCCGGAGCAACTCGTGGCTGGCGGAGCCGCAAGGCTTCCGCGGACGCACTTTGGCTTCGACGATCGCGTCGGCGACGAACAGGAGCCTGGGTGCAGGGAGTCGGTGGAACTCCTCACTAGGAACCCGAAAAAGTGTGAGTCCCCCTGTGCTTTGTTGTGTATACGATCGGGCGATCGCGATCTGCTGGGTGCCGATTTTTCCGGGGGACGGTTCTTCTCCGCAATTAGCTTGTTGACTGATTCCCCTCTCCGGAGCTCGCGAGTTCTCCTGTGCTCACCGACCTTGGCGTTCTTCTAGCCTCCTATGACGTACACAAGGACGGGGTCAAGGTCGCCGTGCTGACCTTTACAAAGTCGGCGTACAGGCTGGGGGAGACGGTGCTTGGCGTGGTACAGTGCAATCACCGGGCGAGTCGCGCCAAAGTGCTCAAGGTGAGATATACACTTGCGTGTCGGTGGTTGTACTGACAGTGAATACGTGCAGCTGTCGGCTCTCCTCGAGACATCCGAGTCGATGCCCGCATGTTTGGCTTCAGTGTCTCCGGCGTCTGCGCCACAAATGCGCAGAGTGCACGCTGAAGCGCATAGTGCCTTTGTCGGATCTACCATGCGCACGACGTTCTCGCTAGATATCCCGCCCGACGCCAGTCCTGCGTTCCAAGTAGTAGTGTCCGGCGCTGAAAACGGCACGACGTCGCCTGGAGGGCTGGAGTGGAAGGTCCGCATGCGCTTCTTGGTCGCCGTGGCTTCTTCGGACGCGCGCACTGGCGAAGACGGTGTGCGGCTGAAACACCTTGTGCGAGACGGGCCCAGGGGCGAGTGGGGGACGTCGTGGAGGGCGTCACCGGCCCTTGCGCCGTCAGAGCGACCGTCGCCGGTGCACACGCCGAATGGGAACGCCGTCGCGAGCCAACCGACGCAGTCATGGTCCTCGTTTTTCTCAAGCGCGTTCCTAGGGTCTACAGAGCCGTCGAACACGTACCACGACGGGGACGAGGATGTGGATGTGGAGGCGGAGGAGGAGGAAGAGGACGAGGACGGGAGTGAGGAGGACTGGCGGGAGGTGCGGCTGGAGATGGTGGAGTGCGAGGTGCCTCTGCGGGTGTGGGCCGGGAACACGGCGTTCAAGGCGGGCGAGGTTGTGTTCGAGGTGTAGATTGTTGTAGGGAGTCAGGGGCGGCGCGGGAGGGCCGGATGAGGAAAGGGGCAGGGGCGCCTGTGTGGTAGCCGAGGAGGGAGCAAGTGCCGGTAGAGGACCCGTCAGCTGGTCATGCATCATGCTCTGCTATTCAGAATATTAGTTCTCTTTCCCCACCACCATCTCCTAGGCCTCGTCCACCGACGGCCAGCCCGCGTCCCCCGCCCTCGCTGTTTCTTTTGCACGTCGTAGACTCGTAGAATCGCATAACGGATTAGACTCACGACAAGCTCACGGCCAGAGACGTCTTGTGCGTTCTATCCCCTCCCACCCGCCCCCGCACGCCCCCACGACTGACCCACAGACCCCGCCGCACAGATATTCACGACCATAGACCCCCATCGCACGACGTCGCGCACCCCGCCGTCGCCCCCCGCCGCCCGCCATCCCGCCGTCATCCTGGCGACCGTCGAAAACTACAACCAGCTGCGCAGCCTCGGCCTGCCCTCCGTCGACGCCCTCATGCAGTCGCCGCGCGCGAACGACGACGCCGACCGCACGAACCGCTTCCTCCAGAGCGGTGCAGACACGCCCCACGCCCTCAGCCTGCGCGAGCGCGCCGCGAGCCAGCCCCCGCGCACGACGCCCGCGCAGAGCTACCTCGCCTCGCCGTCGCTCCAGTCCATGCGCTCCTCCTCTGGCGGCGGCCCCGGAGCCTGGCCCCGGTTCTCGTCCGGCCTCAACCCGAACCAGTCCCTCGCCCTCCCCTCGTCGGTCCCCACGCGCAGCGCGTCCTTTTCCGTGGCCTCCAGCGGTGGTGGTGGCGGCGGCGGCCCCGCCGGACAGGCCCTGTTCTCGTCTGCCATGCGCGACTCGCGCTTTGCAAGCACCTTCGAGGACGACGAGAGCGAGGCGCTCTCGGACGTCTATGATCCGTACGAGGACCGCTTCGTCAGTCCCTCCCTCCACCAGGCCGCAATCGGCTCCGGCAGGGGACGGTCGTACGCTGCGGACATGACTCGCAGCCGCTCCCAGTCCGTCGTGACCACCCGCCCAGGCGCCATCGGCAACCCGTTCACCAACGTCTGGGGCGAGTCTGGCTACCCCTCGTCCGACTCGCATCCGCTCAACATCCCTGGCTCGCGCTATGGCGACCTCAAGCCGCCGGGCAGCAGCAGGTATGGCTCGCTGGGCGCGCTTGGACGATCGCCCTCGGGCGGGTATTCGCAGGGTGTAGGGTCGTTTCCCGATCACACGAACATGAGCCCCTTCGTGCGCGACTTGCAGTCGATCATGCAAGAGGAACGTGAGGCGTGGGAGGAGAACGGCGGCGGCGGGAGCGGTACCACTACGCGGCGACACAGTGTCAGTGTCAGCGTGCCTGCGCGCCGGCCAGTTGTCGGATTCAACGCGCCAGGCACGGATACAGAAGAACCCGTCCGTCCACGTCCGGGAGTATTCCAGTCTGTGTTCCCAAACACGGGCGCAGGCGGCGGCCTACTGCTCACGGACGACGACCTCGCGAGTGATCTGGGGATGCTCAACCTCGGCAGCGGGTACAAGAGCGACATCAACCACTCTGCGCTCAGCCCGCCCACGCCGTCGTCTCTGCCGTCTGGCTCGCTCTCTCGCAGCCCGCCTTCGCTCGACAGACTCTCGCCGTACCAGCCATTGCAGCTCAACATTCCCGGTTCGTATGCCGCGCGACAGGGCCTTGGCTCTCCTAGTGACAGTGGTTTCTCTGCAGGTAGCCCCTCGCGACACCAGCTCGAGAGCGACGTCCACATCGGCAGCCGCGACGCCGTGGCTCGTGCCGTTCTCACCGCACGCTTCGTGCCCGGCCAAGGCATCCAGCAGATTCCCGAGTCTGCCGTATTACCTACGCCCATCACGCCGGGTGGCGTGCGGTCTGGGCCGCATTATGCGGCGCAGGGGATGGGCAGACGGTCTTCTGATGCGTCGAAGTCTATTGCGGACTTGGGCAAGGGCGTTCCCCTACACTCGGTGCCCATGTCTTGGCCGCTGTTCATTGTGGAGTTCAAGGCAGGCCGCACGGACCTATTCTACTGCACGGATCTGTCCTCTGACATTCGTGTCGGCGACCTCGTTATTGTGGAGGCGGACCGTGGCAAGGACCTGGGAAAAGTAGTGAACGATACCATCACGCTGGCTGAGGTGGAGGCGTTCCAGAAGCAGCAGAAGCTGTTGAGTGGATATGCGGAGGCGCAGGGTCAGGTGCCCACCAGTCCCACAGGAAGCACCAAGGAGATCAACCCGAAGATGATCTACAACAAGGCGACGCTTCAGGATACCCAGTGCGTACTAAGTTTCCTATCTTTCTGTGTACCATGTTGACAAATGGCGCAGGAGCTTGAACATCAAGCTGCAGGATGAGGCAAAGGCGTTGGAGCTTTGCCGCTCGAAGGTGCGGCAAAGGAAACTCCCAATGGAGGTCATCGATGCCGAATACCAATGGTACGTGGCTTCGTCCTCGTTGCAGGGAAATGAACTCACAGTTGTCTACGATCGCAGGGATCGACGGAAGCTGACCTTCTACTTCGTCGCCGACAAGCGCATCGACTTCCGAGAGCTGGTCCGAGAACTCTTTCGGTAAGCGTGACTGAACCTTGCATGTCTTGTCCTTATCTCATTCTGACACCACGTACAGCTTGTACAAAACCCGTATCTGGATGGCCTCCCTGGGCGGCGCGTCGCACGAGCAATAAAGGTTGCTCGCAAGCCGATTATACCCTTCGTCTCCCCTCTCTTGGACCGGAACGAAAAACACCAAGCATCTATCCCATGGCACACGCCCGGCACGGCGAAAATTTGAAAGCAAATTCCAAAATCGCAAACTGTACCATCAACCCACCGCGTAGATAATAAGTATATGGCACAAAGACTGCCCTCTGCTGTTGTATCTCTTCTTTTTCTTGTTTTCATCCCGTATTTTCTGCCCTCTCCCCGGACCCCGTTCGTTCCGGAGCGCGCTCTCTTGAGGGCCGTTAACGTTAAGTAGTCCTGCCGTGCGGACGTTTCGTTGATATATCCCCCCCCACACTCACACTGTCCACATCATCGTCTCCCTACCTGTGTCCTTACGTATATATCGCCTAGTGTCACACATTGCGCCCCTCCCTATTCCCCCTTCTTTGTGTACCAATAGTGCTTGCTGCTGCCCGCCTCCCGCATGCTCTCTTGATTCCGTCCGTGTTGCTTCTCCCCCCTCTCTCTGCTGTGGGTGTTCTGTCACTGGACTGTAGCGATGTGAAGTGCATCTATAATTGTATCATCATGGTCTTTCGCTCCTTTCAACCCTTGGTCGATCCTGAGTGCGCGATGAATGGGTGGGAAAAGTCTAAGTGAAGCGTGCAGGTGGATTAACAGTGACTAGATGAGCGAGGTACATACAGATGATAGTCTACTACAAGTACAATGAGACCCTATATCGAAAGCAATAAAATACAGCACAGCAACAACGGGACAGGTAGCCCGTCAAGTAGATGTCACAAATGCTACCATACATCCGGGCTGAAAGAGAAACAAATAACGTCAGACACTGTATATTGACGAGGAAAAATGAACGTACCCAAAATGTTTGCGCCCTGATCCTTCCAACGTTTTGAACGGCACGCCGCGCATGTCGGCGGTATTTCGCCACACAGTGTTGCCCCACCACTGCTCTACAGACGTCTTGCCGATGCTGCCGTTCCCCGGATACTGCAGGATGAAGAATACGAGGATGGCGCCGATCGCGGTGCCGGCGTCGAGTGCTGCTGAGAGCACGTCTGGGGGACATGGATGAGATCGGCGTTGATATCACAGAAAACAAGAAGAAGACCTACAGTTATATTTCGACCACCATCCAAAGTGGCGTCGCCGGACGATATATTGCGAGATGAACCCTACAATAGCCCATGGGACGTAGTTGAGCGCGTTTGCCGGTGGGATCCAGCCCGTGCCGTTGAGAATAATCGGTATGCTGCACAAAGACTCGTCGTGAATATCGCCACACGGTCAACAAGTTCGGGAACTCACTTGACATAGCGCACGACGCTGTTCGGATACCGCTTCACGAGGAGGTACGGAATCACTGGCGCCACAGCGCCAAACAGGAAGAAGTACCGCAGGAAGCTATACGTCTGGCCTGAGGAAAACAGCGAGCGCGGGCCGACTACACCCCAGATCACGCTCGCAGTGTAGAACACCTTCGTGCTTGCGCATATGAAGCCGTCATCCTGGTGCGGGCTGCACATGTCTGGGATGTTGGAGAACATCCAGCTTTGTACGGCTAGTTGCACGAGGCCTGCGAGGATCGTCGCAACCACTTGGCACCAGAACATTGTACGTGGGCTGCGGGAGGTAATGAGTATGGCGGGAATGAAAGAAGACTGCATAGGTGAAACGCACGGAATCTTCATGTAATGGCCTAGCTTCATGTCTGATACAAATGTTAACGCTGAGGGGCTCATGTGAATATTGCTTTGCGATAGGACGGAGTGTGATTCGGACCTTGTGACATTGTCTGTCACACAACAGTGAGCTTCGGAGAATAAATGCAGCACTACGGACTGGTTCAACGTACAACGTAACCCCATGTCTTGAATAGCATCATCGCGAGCGGTCGGCCGGGCAAAGCATAGCCAATGATCAGCTCCGTGATAACGTTTAGTCCGATTTGCTGGTTCGTGACGGCTTGGATTATTCCGATAGGCAACGTGTAGACGAACGCGATGGCCAGGGCCAGAACGAACGCCCAGACAGGCATCTCCGTGGGGTAGATTTCGATGGCAATTACGCCAAAGACGAACATGGTGACGAATATGACCAGGTACCACCATTCGGGGACTTGAGGGTACTGCGACATCAAGCGGGCGTGGATGTCTGGCTGTTCTGCGAGAGAGCGACGCGCTTGGACCATGATTTGTTTCCTGTAGTATAGGTAGACATGGGCGATGGTGGCTTGCCGGAGGATCAGCACGGTGAGGCTGAGCGGCAGAGAAAGAAGGCGTACCTGTGACGCTTGCAAAGCTAAGAGCATACGAGATAACAAAGGCAACAGGGAGGAAAAGAGGGCTGTACTCGCGATACAACTCCGGGCTGAACACAGAGTTCTGCATTACGTTCGAGATCACGTACGGGTGACCTGTATTGTCGAAGACGTCTCGTGCGAGGATCGGCATAAACTGCGAATCCCAGACATTGGTGTAATAAAGTAGCGGGGTCACGAACCAGAAGAAAACGACAAAGCCAAAGGCGACGTTTCCTTCCGCCCACCACGGAGTTGCGAGCGGCGACCCAATGAAGGCTACTTGTGCCCAGTCAAAGGTGATGAGCGATAGCCCGAAACCGGATTGATAGCCAAAGATCTGGTTCAGAAGCACTGTGAGATGTCAGATTGGCTTTTCTTGTACCAGTTCGGCGGGCTTTGACATACCATCATGAGGCTTGATCCAGCAGCCCCATGAGAAAAACGATAGAGCGGTGAATAGGTAGCCGGGCACAAGAACTGTAAAGCGTCAGATAGGAGAAACATGGACAGTATAAACGACCTACACCAGACCGCTGCAGCCGTAAAGGCGATGTAGAAGAAGCGTTCTCGACTCATGCCCCCTCGCTTGCCAACGCCGATGTACCATTGGGCATGAAGCGTGTTGAAAAGCGCGCAGTAGACAAGGTTCGATGGCCATACTGATGGAGGCGTCAGCTCATGTTGGATATCTCGCCGATATAAGACGAACTCATTGAAGGTGGGGAGACCAGAAATCGCTTTGCAATGCCACCAATTGAAAAGCCTATTAGCTGGGTCGACATGACTATCATGAACTGGTAGCCGAAGTTGTAGACTTGATGGTAGTAGAACCTCTGGACGGCTATGATGTCAGTCTACGATAGCGTGCGCAGTCATTTAGTCAGGGCACCAATCGAGTTAGGGCGGTAAGACGCACCGCGTAGGCGGAAGTCGCTCCGACGCCCGCCATGATAGTGACCACGACGTGTTCCTTTATGGAGAAAGGGCCCGGATTGAGCGGCATTCCGAAGATGCGTATCTGAGGGAGGAAGCGCGCCACTAGCCGTCCGAGGGGGAAAGTGAGGAGTTGGGCGACAAGCTGTGTCGCGACGCGTGAGCCGGGGTCGGGCAGAAGAGTGAACAGGCACGTACGGGTCCCACTGTAACGTTTGGGAAGCGAAAGAAGAAGAACTGGTTGACTCCCGGGATGATGATTGCCCACAGCAGACCGAGCGTCCAGGCGCGCAGGGTCCCGGCGGGCATGTCTGGATCGTCGGTGTTCGCGACGGCGGAGCGCACCTCGGGGTAGGGGGATTCATCCTCTGGCGGGCGGGGTGAGTGGGCGGGAAGGACGCGCCGGGTAGATAAGACGCACCGAGATATTCAGTGTCAAAGTCGATGTTGGGGTCGCCGTAATATTCGTCGTCGTCGTGGATGTCCTTTAGCGGGGATGAGGGGTCGTGTTTGACGCGAGGAGAAGCGGTACTCACGACCACGGCTGGTGGGGAGAAGGAGTGAGTGTGAGGAGGTGAGAAGACCGGATAGCACGCACGTCCTGATCCGCCGTTCTCTGCCATGTGCTGCTCCTCCCATTTGAGCACACCAATGTCGTAGTCTGCTTTCGTCGAGGCGGGCGTCGACGGCGGGTCTGTGCACGACATGGGCGACCCGGGGGCGGGCGGCGGGGGCGGCGGGGAGAGGGGCTGAGGAGAGAGAGTTGTCTGGCTGTCCGACGCTGAGGCTGCTGCCAGAGCCAGAGCCTGATTCCAAGCCGCCCGTGCCTGGCAGAATAAATATTATTACCTCCCCATTTAGCACTTGTATTTCGACTGCGCCGGCCGCCCCCCGGCCCGCCCTGCGCACTCGATCACCCATCCTACCAGCTTTTGAATCCGCGGCCCCCTCTACCTTCGCCCTCGTCGCCCGTCCCAGCGAGCACCCGCCGTCGTCGCTGCACGCCCCGCATGTCCGCGCCCAGCCCCGCCGCGCCCGTCGGTGCCAGCCCGCTCCCCAGGTCTATCAATAAAACACCGCCCGGGACAGCCCATCAACGACCTATCGGGAGGCGTCTCCACGTGTAAAGAGGGTCCCAGTCTTATAGCACCAGGCGTGGTCACCGCAAGAGGATCCTCCCCTCGCTTCCTCCTTCATCTTCACCGCCTCGCACACGCGTGTCGCTGCTCGCTCGTTCGCCCGCGCGTGCCGTCCTCCCATGCTCCCGACTCTGAGCGACGTCCGCGAGTGGCTCAAGAAAGAGGCCAACTTCTTTCGTGTACATTTGCTATTCTTTCTCATCGTTCCCTTGATCTCTGCCGGAATATTCTATGCCGCCAACGGCCGATATCCAGTCGGTGAGTACCCCGCGTGTCGGCCGTCGGCCGTGTACATCACCGCTACCGACGTGTTGCCATGTGCCCGAACCCTGACTGACGTCGACCGCTGCAGCCTTCATCGACGCGGTTTTTCTTTGCTACTCCGCCCTCACAGTCACCGGTCTCTCGACGGTCAACCTCAGCACATGCACCGTTTTTCAGCAGGTCATTCTGTACATCTTGATGGGCCTTGGCGACGTCGTGAGTACCCTGCACATCTCAGTTCTGTGAATCTCATTCGATCAACCTCGGTCTCTAGACGATCGTGGCGTGGGTCATGGTGCTCATCAGGAAACGCTACTTCGTCCAACACCTTGAGAGTCTCAAACGTCGCGAAAACTCGAGGACAAAGATCAAGAACCGTCTCTTGAATATCCTCCCCAAAACAAACTTTTCCAACAACGAGAAGATCTCGATCGACGTCAAGGGTCCCTCGAGACACGGCACTCAAGCTGAAGCAAGCCGTATTCACGCTGGAGAAGGCATCGGCGCTGCCCTCGTCGGGACCTATGGGATGGGCATGGGTATCGCTCTCAATATCGAAAATAACAACAGCCATGTGCAGGACGCGCAACTGCTGCAAGAACCCGAGGTGCAATCACCCAAGTCCATGACGGCCTCGTTCGAAATTCTGCACCGCGATGAGAGCCACGGCATGGTCGCCGACATACACTCCTTCACGTCATCTCCTCGCTCTGCTAATATCAACCTGCCGACATCGCCTGGAGCACGCTCGGGGGCCCAAGTCGTGTTCTCCCCCTACAGCAACCGGTCAACTATGCGCAATCGGCGTGGTAAGTGCTGCTCATTTGCTTTGGGCTCATTCCTCACACACGCACTTTAGGTCTCCCCATGCCTCGTCGCCAGACTGTCATAGTGCCGCCTATGGTTCAAGAAGAAAAGGGTGCCCCCATTGTTGGGCAGCGAGGCAAGGACCAAGGTTTAGGCGGTTTCCCTGGGCCGATCCAGCTCACTTTCAAACTCGCGAACAAGTTTTTCCCGCGGCTTTACCGATGGCTCGAGAAGATGATCACAGAGCCCATTGCGAGCGCAAGCAAGGGGAAGAGCCTACAACAGCTTGGAGAGGATTTCACAAACCTCGTCATCTTGCGTAACTCCGATTTCGATACTGAAGAATTGGACGACGAGGAGTTGGAACGGCTTGGAGGCCTCGAGTGAGTTGTCTATTTTTAACCGACTCGGCAGGCCGTGTGACATGAACTCTCTAGGTACCGTGCGCTCGACTACTTGAGTTACTGTGTTATTTTGGTGAGTGGCGTTTTCTAATTGAAGTACCTGTCTATGTTTACCTTTCGCCGCAGTATTTCATCGGCGTTCAACTGGTCTCGATCGTCCTCATTGCACCATGGTTATCGAGCACAAATTCGTACGACAGCGTGTTCGCTGCGCAACCGCGGATAGTGAACAAGCCATGGTGCGTGTGGTGTTAATTTCCGGTGTTCAAATTTGAAAAGCTAACCCTGGGCGCTCAGGTTTGCTGCATTGTACGTGGAATGACTGGTCGAAATTTTAACCCACTCATCGCAAATAGCCAGGTGATGGGTTCATACACCGGAGGTGGAATGAGTCTTGTCGATGCGTAAGAGCCTCAGTTTCATCAGTGGAGTACTTGGACGCTCATGGGTCACGCAGAGGAATGGTGCCGTTCCAACAGGCGTACCTTATGATCTGTACGTCGCTCACCAATATCTACGGGTTTATTTTTCTGACTTAACACAGTTTCCATGATATTTGCGATTTTGGCGGGTAATCACGGCCTGGTAAGTCTCCGTCTTCTCACAGTTGAAACATACGCTGACGTTATGTTTGCAGCCGATATTGTGCGTGTTCTGCCGTTCCTATCTAAACGCTGCTGACTCGGCTGCGTTCTCGACAGTCTGCGCTTCATCATGTATGTGATATTGTTGGCCTACTCGGAGCATTTCGCCTGACGCCTTCCTTAGCTGGCTATGCACGAAGCTGGTCCCGGATGATTCCCCGGCGGACAAGGCACTACATTTTCTGTTGGACCACCCTCGTAGATGCTTCCTTTACCTCTTTCCATCGCACGTAACGTGGTTCCTTGTCGCGGCGCTGGTCTTCTTCACGTACGTGGTCCATTCCTGTTCGTCAATTCCAACCATCTGATTTTTCGTCAGAGCTCTCGAATGGGCCGCATTTATTGTCCTCAACATCGGACTTGATGTGATAGATTCACTGCCTGTGGGCACGCGGGCAGTCGCTGGGCTTTTCCAGTCGTTTGCCACCCGTGCCTCGGGCTTCTCCATCGTTTCGATCGCAGCAGCGGCGCCGGCGTTCCAGTACGCGCGCTTCATCTCATTGAGAAGGTTCTTTACTGAACTTTGTCGTAGGTTCCTTTGCATCATTATGATGTACATCGCTATCTATCCCGTAAGTACAGATGGTACCTGCCGCCTTCACCGGACTCACACGAAATGTTACAGGTTGCACTCAGTATTCGATCTACCAACGTGTACGTGTTTCGTCTGCCGACAGCGGAGCGCATATTTACTAAAATCATGATAGATACGAGGAGCGATCTCTTGGCGTGTTCGAGCTCCCCACCGAGGATGAGGAAGAAGAGCCCGAAATCGATGAGAAGAATACATCGCGGCGCGAACGTATTGGTGAGTTTTAGGTTTCTGTCACGTTGCGTTGTGAACTTAAATCTGAGATGCATGGCAGGGAAATACTTTGGTTGGCATTTGAGGAGACAGGTTGCCTATGATATTTGGTGGCTTGTGTGCGGCATCTTTCTCATCTGCATCATTGAGAGGACAAAGATTATGGACGACAACAACGCGCCATGGTTCAACATCTTCCGCATAGGTGCGTCCGTTCGCAACTCACTGTCGTGTTTCCCTACTGAGTGTCGGTGATCGGACAGTGTTCGAGCTGGTCTCCGCGTTCGGCGGTATCGGTCTCACGCTAGGAATCCCCACCGAGAACTATGCCTTCTCCGGAGCGTTTGGGCCGCTGTCAAAGCTCGTCGTTATTGTCATCATGGTTCGTGGTAGACATCGTGGCTTGCCAGTAGCCATCGACAGAGCTAGTAAGTGCCCGCACCATACCCTTCGGCGCCTCACTTACGCGACCCTTTTAGTCCTGCTACCAGAGGACCTCGTCCCCGCGAAGAGAGAAGGCGACCCCAGCATACGCTCCCCCATGACGAACCCCGCTGGTGGGGTCGCATCGCCCATGGGTGCTGCCGCCAGTGGGATGATGTCTCCCATGAGTGGTGCTGTCAGCGGGATCATGTCCCCGAACAACGCCACTAGTCCCGCTATAGACGATGCGGAGAAGGGCACGCGACCAATACCCGTGCCTCTGAACCTGAACATACCAGATAGAAGCCACTGAACCTCAAACATTACATTCTTGGAGCATACCACCCGCATAACATACGACTTTCTGGACTACTAACCCATCATGATTTATTTATTCCCTGCATTTTTAGAATCGCTCGCAATATCGTAGTCATCTCGCTCCTCGTTGATTCCTCACTCGCATATATGTCACCCTCGCTTTCAGCTAGTATATTGGCTAATAGATTATTTTCTGCAGTACGTCATGACGAGAGTTTTGGTCTGGGGCTCCGAGGATTGGGTTACGTGGTACACCTGGAGGGTGTGTCTGGCGAGGAGACCGAGCTGTTAAAGTCAGGAAGAGGTGCGAACGCGTTGACTTTACTTACGGTGTTTTGTCATGCCAGCGTTCACCGAACATCCCACTTGGACCCACGATCGAACTCAGCTGCCAACTCCCATCCTCGACATACACGTATTCCTCGTTGTCCCTAAAAACATGCTTGAATTGAACCCCCAGTCCATTCAAGACTTAGCGAACGCATTAGACGTGGTTTTCGTAAAGAAGACACGCAAGAAATAGGGACGAATGACCAAACTATTCTTTCATAGGATTCCTGCAATAAATTCTACCTCTGGCACACACAGCGCAGGCTTCCACCAGTGCTCATACGTAGCTTCAGACTGGACGATGACGCCTGGCTACGTACCCTCAATTTCGATCTAGATGGTTCGAATGTGCACCTCCGTAGTCGCGGCGACGAAAGGGTCGACACCGTCTCATTATGGGATCCTGCCTCTCGTACCTGGCCTGTATACCACGTCACGAATGACGGGTGGGTATATGCAAAAGGACTTGGATATCAGCGGCGGCTAGGGTGGATTTTACCTTCATGGCGACATTCTTTGAAGTCCGAAGGGGGCATTCTCTGCGTCCTGGATGACATTGAGCAAAAAGTGGTTGAAGTTGACTTCGCTGGAATCGTAGAGAAGAAGAGTCGGACCTCGGTGGACGCAGAGTAGAAGGATCGAAAATCGAACTCGGAAAACTTGCGCCTATTTTGCTATAGTAAGCCACTGCAGTTTCGGCGAATCCTGCGCATGGCCGTTTGTACGATGTTGAATCTCGACGAATTTACTACTACGTATACCTGTAAGATCCTGCCCATATGAGCGTGAGCAGCCGTAGAGACTTATTATCTCGTCCTTGAACTTTATTGGAACAACGAGAGCGCCCATCACCACAATGCCAAACAACATGCGGCTGTACTTGCCGCTCTCTACTTAGGACGCTACACCACCCTCACCACTGCCATCTCTGTCAAACAAACCCATTCACCATGGATCTCGGAGCCAACTTCACAGCAAAGCTCGAGCCATATCTGCTCATGTGCAAGTCCGCCAAGGGCGCGGCGGCGGCGAAACTGATCCAGGATGCGACATCTGCGCCGGGAGTCTTCGTGTTTGCAGAGCTCCTCGAGTCACCGAACGTCCAGGAGGTGCGTAGATGTCCTTGCGGTGGAATGCACGCGAGGGATTCTAATGGTTCCTGGGGATGTAGCTTGCTAGCAGCGAGCAGCACGCACAGTATTTCTCGCTCCTCCAGCTATTCTCGTACAGGACATTCCCAGATTACATCGGTATCTACATTTACAACATGTCACTGCATGACCTGACGATACAGCGGGCCTGCAGAGCACAAGGACTCTCTCCCACCGCTCAACCAGGCACAAATAACGAAGCTCAAGCACCTCACACTCGTCTCGCTCTCAGTGGACCGGCGCGTAAGCACCCCATTCTCCTGAAGTGATCTGCCTCCCTCGAGCACTCAACATGTCCCATAGATTCTACCATACGACACGCTCCTCAGCACACTCCAGATCTCGTCCATCCGTGAGCTTGAAGACCTCATCATCGATGCCATATACCAGGACGTCATCCGTGGGAAGCTCGACCAGAAGGAGCAGCAGTTTGAGGTCGAGTATACGATGGGACGTGACCTGGAGCCAGGCAAGGTAGAGAGTTTACTTGCGGCGCTGCAGCACTGGTGCGTTACGTTTTCGACTCTGGGCCATGAGGGATGTTGAGACGGTTGCATAAGGGCGTCGACGACATCGCAAGTGCTCGCCACACTCGACGCGAAGCTCGTGCAGCTCTCGCGCCAGACCGCCGAGGACAAGACCGCAAAGGAGGCCTACGACAAGGTTTACCAAGCGACACTCTCAGAGGTACAGGAGAAGGCAAGGGAGGTCAAGCCCGTCGTGCGGCCGCAGAACCTACAGAAGTCAGGGCCGACCGCCGCGGGGCTCGCGCTCATGCAGAAGCAAAAGGAGAAGGAAAGAGAGGCGGAGCGTGCCAAGGAGCGCGAGAACGAGGAGAACGCGATGGACGTGGACGACACGGGCGATTCCAAGGGCAAGTCCAGGAGGTGTGCACCTCAGGTTATGGGCAACCGGCGTGGACTGACGCGTCTCTGTTTGCAGGGTCCTCTCTCCCCCGGCCGAGCAAGCGGCGAAAGCGAGAAAACGCAACCGACCCTAATTCTCTTTGACCTCGCTACTCCGTCGCTTTCGTCGCAAATCCTCTCGCATGTACTATCGATACACTGTATACTGCTCAGCTATGGAAAGTCTTCCGATCCTCCCACTTTTTGGTTCGAGGTTGTCGCGCGACACTGCAGTGATTACATTGGAAGCAGAGGCAGCCCAAGATGCCGTTAAAGTACAAGAAGATTAGACACTACTCGCGAAACAGTTACTGAGCAGCCACCGACGGTGCCTTCGCCCGCTTTGGACTGCCTGCGTCCGAAGTATCAACATCCATGGCGTCCAATCTTCGCTTGGCGTTCTTGTGTTTCTTTGCCAGGAAGGTAAGATATTCGAGACTGTATTGTGGGCCTGGGGCGTGCGCAATATCGAGTGGAGGTGCCGCAAACCACAGTACTTCGTTCGTTTCTGGGTCCCGGTCGAAATGTTTCGCTGTGAATGCGTCAGTACAAGAATGATTATTGCAAAGAAAGTGAAATACCTGTCTCGGCCGGCAACCTCTCAACGGCGACGTTGCTCCCAAGTCCTGCAACACCACCAGCGGCGGTCATGAGCGTGCGATCGGCAATGGCCTCGTTTTGTGGTGCAGGGGTCTGCGAATATTGTTGCTGCAGTTGGTATTGGTACGCATTGGGCGTCGATGCTTGCAGAGGGGGCCCTACGTAGAGACCCCTGCTCTGTCCCACCCGATCAGTGAGCTCAGAACGACTCATAACAGCGATACCATTAGGAGTGTTTTTCTTGGTTCGTTTTCTCCCGATACCGCCGCCTTCGAGCTTCTCTCCTTCTGCCCTCTCGATGACGTCGCCAATGCCGCCCGGAGCCTTGATAGGTTTGTCGCCAATAAATGGGCTAGCGTATCGTCTGGGGAAGACTGGCCGTTCAAAGGGGTAGATTGGACTGTACTCCGGGTCTTTGCGAACCTCCTCTGGCACGCATGAAGCCCAGTTTTTGATCTTGACGAAGATACGTTCACGGTCATTGTAGCGCGAATCGCAGACGTAGAGAGGCCACCCAGGATACCAATACGGAGGACGGGGACGGCCGCGGATATGTCGCGCTGTGAACTGACATGCTACCTTTTCAATTATGTCCTCGACGGGATGGTCAGCGAAGTGGCCTGTGGTAGATTGATAGATTCAGCGGTGAATGAGCGTAGCCGTAGTTGACATACTAGTTTTGAATATTTCATTTTCCCAGAACTGGCGTTGTGCGGGGTGGAAAGTCTGGAGCATACGTCGTGAGTATTGCGCCCGAGGGCATTTGCCGTCCGATGCACGTACTTGCTCAGGCCGAAAATACCAGCAGACAGTCATCCCTGGTCGTCCTTTCCGTGCTCTATAAACCGTGATGAGATAGCAACGGTCTCGTTTCGAACCTACTTACGGTTCCTCCGAGTGCCATAGCCTAAATATTTGACCGATGATTGGTCTGCTAGGATCGTCACAATTGGCCAAGTGCAGCCAGTCTGCCAGCTTGAGGTTCCATCCCTTATATTGCAATCCGTCGACGAAGGTACGATCTTTCGTTCCTACGCGGAATGTGGTTACACCCGGAACTCCTTCAACATCGTTACCGCTATTCAGGGGTTTTGCGGTCCCTGGGGCAGCAGGCAGGGCCGCGAAATGAGTGCTAGAGCTATATGGCGGTCCTGAAGGTGGGTCCGAGGAGACTAGAGCTTGATAGAAACGCTTAAGGGACCTCAGCAGGAGAACACAGGTCACAGTCGATATCACGCACCTGCAGAAGTAGTACATTTCCATAATCCTCGCTCCCCGGTTCGAACCATCGACGGCCCTTGAGGAATAAGAGGCCCATGTCTTTGTCAAACTCGACACACGACTTGTAGTGTTGTTCTTTGAGGCGCCGCTGCGGAATGTCAGCGGATTTTAGGCTAACGGCAAGGCCAACAAACCTCTACTGAAGAAAGAGACAAAGAGCCCTAAGTCGTATGGTCATGTGAGGTACAGTAGATGCGCGGATCAACATAAACAGCACCTTGTACGGGATATCAGTGCTATCTTCAGGAATTGACCCCAAGGATGCAGCTAGACGGGTTCCACTTTACCCCAGGTAAGGATACGAGATGCTCCAACAGTTGTACAACGTACCTGTCGTTTGTAAAGTCGAGTATAGCTTGGAAGATAGCAGAATAGCGTGCCTACGCGACGACTCAGAACGTGTGGCATTGGAAAGATAGGTACGGACGGACCTCTGGAATATCATTCGACCAACCGACTTCTCCAAACCCTTCCCACCGCGGCAAACCCTTCTCGAGCTGCTGCACAATCGCGTCGCTTTCGCCGTCCAGGGCCATATCTTGCGCGGATGTTTCGGGCTCGGGCGTGCCCCCGACATCAAGCTCAGGCTCCGGAGTGATCAGTCGCAAGGGACTCTTGGGCTCGGTTGTGGTAGGATGTGTGGGTGAACGTGGAGGGTCGGGCTCATGATGGGTCAGATGAGACTCTTCCCCTTCGCTCGGTGAAGGGTCCTTCGCCCTGGATTCTGTGATGTGAGCGGGAAGGGGTACTCCGTGGACAATTTGGGCAGAAGTGGCAGGGAGGCCTTCCGGGGGCGGTGGTAATGGCCGCTTGCGCCATTCGTCGTCAAGCACTCGCTGTAGATGCATGACTGAGAGTTAGCACGCGAATTACGCGGGCCATCCTCACCTTTAGGGTCCCTGTGTCTCTCGATATCTGACTTTCTTCCTCGTTGTAAAATAACGCGTTCAAAAACACGAGATTCAAGTCTTCGTATACTTGCAACGCGTTCTTGTATTCGTCCCTTTCCAGAGCCCTCTTCACACCATTGAGGCATCTCGGATTGGGAACGACCTGAGATTAAGGACGTTCAAGAGGGGTACCAAACGGACAGTAGTATCCACCGACCTCGTAGTATTCTGCCCAATGCTCGCGGTCCAACAGTTCCAAGAATGGCTCTACCAGTCGGCGTTTGCGTCGTGAGCCCGAAGCCGGTGTTGTATCGTGCAGTATTTGGAGCACTTGATATATGTGATCCTTATGGTCATTTGAGAGTGCCATGGAAGACGGAGGGTCGATGGGGGAATCCGGTAGTCTGTACCAATATTAAGATCACTGTGCGCAGGTGTAGTCTCGACCCAAATGAGGCAACCGCTCCTTTCACCACCCGGTCACTTTCCCACGGTCAGAGAGTAGTCACGGTGTTGATGACCGGTCTTTACTCAACCCAATAGACTAAGGTAGGGCTCACGCAAACCAGGGAACCCACGTGGCATGGTGGTAGTAACACTGATGTGACCGCGTTGTGACGTTCCCGTGAGTAACGGTTAACGGCTTGTATAAGAACATCTGTATGATTGTATGTAGTAATTAATGTAACTGTATGACATAATAAAACACAAATAAATCTGGGAGTATCAAACAGACAAGCACTGCGTGCCAGACCCTTACAGTCATTCACCATTCCTGGCGCCATCACTACTCCTTGGCCTAATCAAGTGTCTTGAGTGCTACAGAGGTTCACAATTTTTTGTAGGGTAGATAAATGTGTACTCCATATGATTAATTACGTTTGAAGCCGGTGTGTAGTATCGCAGAGTGGATGGAGGCGGAAATCTGGATGACCAGCCCAAGTCAATGGTTGATGTATCCTGCCCCCGTGTAACACACCCCTTCCAGGGACAGAGTGATTGTTGAACATCGACCGTTCAGCTACGTCCTGCGGACCTCCGACCTATCGGGAGGGTAGAGGCTGAACAGCAACAGCGGCCAGAAGCGGCTGAGCGGTGGTGTGGCTAGAGCAAGCGACAACCCAGATACCAGTCTGGCCAGAGGCGAGACGGTATCCGACAGAGAGGGAGATGGGAGCAGGGCACCTTTTGGACCAAGTATAAAGCAATATACCATAGCATGTCCTATCGAGGGTGATGCATGAAGCGATAGGACGTCCTACCGTGCCTATTATAGGGTCCGTAGGCTTGCGCCCGGCACTACAGGCCATCAGCTGAGTTCGAAAAAATAATGCGAGCCGCGCGGGCTGCTTCTAAAATCCGGAAAACATACCCAAAAGCGTCAGGAAGGTTGAAAACAGCTCGAAAACCCGTGGAAAATCATTATTATATTCTGACACCTCGACAGTTTGATCAATCACTCTTCTATGCTTCTATAGACACATCAACATGGTGTCCCGCTCGGTTCCATACTCCGGAAACGTCCCCCGCCGCAGTACTCACGCGCTTGCAATTACCATTTTAGGTAGGATATGTTGTGGCCGCCGTACCGAAAACAGCGGTGAATGTCGCTATTAGGGCACCCTAGGGACCTCTGAAATAGTATATATATATTTCTAATAGTACGTGCACACCCCTACGGACGTGCGTAGGGGCGGAAA
>BSCZ01002616.1:0-10159 GCA_027924225.1 Bjerkandera adusta
TGGCTATTGATAAGGTTTGTCCAGGATGAGAGCCACGGGTTAAACCGAGGCCGTTCCATGCATAGGACTGCCTCACCTGTACAGCTTGGCGTGCACCCAAGGACAGCGCTCTGCTCCTTCGTCTTCGCCCTCACCCACGTCTACGAACCTCGACAAGTTTACCACACTACCCCGATTCAACATCTAGCTACATGCTCAGAGGACGGGTCAGAACTGACGCGGTACGTCCGACGAAATCATGCTATGTCCGGGATCACGAAACTAAGAGTTTCGTCATGCAGATTCCGGACCCACCTGCGCCAGGATGGCCTTCGTTGTACAAGACCGTCCGAGAGGCGGACGTCAACAAGGTGGAAGACTGCAGAGAAGATATCGACACTCTCCTCGTCTTCGTGAGTGGAGTGTTCACCTGCGCTCCAGAGTATATGCCTTAACCTTTTCCATAGGCTGGTCTTTACTCTGCGGTACTGACAGCCTTCGTCATTGAATCGTATACGCACCTGCAGCAAGACCCGCAGGACGTCATCATCGACCTCCTTCAGCAGATCGCGACGCGGAACTACATCTCCGGGCCCGGGTTTATCAACTCCACTATCACATCCACCTCCCCTCCCCCCTTCAAAGCTCCATTGTGGGCGGTTCGCGTCAACGTCCTGTGGTTCACAAGCCTCCTCCTCAGCCTCGCTTCTGCGTCGTTCGGCATCCTCGTGAAGCAGTGGCTTCGCGAGTACCTGGCAATCGACTACACGGTGCCCCAGCAGCGGCTGCGCGCTCGGCAGTACCGAAATCCCGCGCTGGCGCAATGGAAGGTGTTCGAGATCGCCGCCTTTCTACCACTCCTTCTGCAGCTCTCCCTCGGCCTCTTCTTCGCCGGACTCTGCTTCTTCACGTCCGCCGTGCACAGCAGCGTCGGAAATACAACAATCCCACTGGTATCTGCATGGGTCTTCCTGCTCTTCATGATGACCATCGCTCCCCTCTTTTCTCCTCGCTGTCCGTTCAAGACCACGTTCCTGAAGAGAGCTTTGAGGATTGGACGCCGCTACGTTGCATCGTTCTTCTACGACCTGAAAAAGACGATCTTGGAGCTTAGGCACACCATTTCTGTGCGAAGTACGCCGTACTTGCAACCCATCCAACATGTTATTTCTCGCATCACCTATTCTGTGCAGAGATGGAGAGCTACAGCAGCGCGCGTAGTGTCAAGTCTACTGGCATTTCTGCGCCGCCATCTGATACGCGAGCCCTTGGATCCATGGATGCTGTATTTGGAGAGTCAACGAAGGCAGGAGTACGCCATTCAGAAGAACAAAGCGTTGCTCGAAGAGGACGAAGTTGTCAAGACAGAGGCAGAAGATGTCGACGTCTTGCTATCTGTCGACTCGTTGATGTCCGACGACGGCCTTCTCCCAATTATGCTCGACGCACTCCGCCAGCAATCAGAAATCAGCAGTGCGAAGATCTTTGCTTTCGTTTCTCGCATCGTTGGACACCGCATCGGCCAGGACCTTGACGAGACGCGTATCACATCCATCTTCGACCTACGTCCTCTAACCAAGCTCTGCTGGTCTGTTCTGACGGATGCCATTGCAGACGCCTTCCTCCGCCACGGCCTCGGCGCGATAGATAACAACGCTGTTGGCAGGATTATCGACTCTATCATCATACTGAATTCCTGCCCAAACGACCAGCTCTCTGGTCACGCTGCAAGTACTCTTCGCAACATTGTATTTGTTCCCATGCGCACATCAGGGCACGCCTGTCCAGGTGGAATTCCCCTCTATCATTGCTTGGCTCAGGCTACAGGTGCTCTCGACGGAGTGATGTGTCTGCGCTGCGTCGTAGACGCGTACATGACCCTTCTCTGCAAGGGCATGCGCCGCAACACACTCGATCTATCCCTTCGCCATGTTCTGGATAAAAATATGCCTGAAGCATTCTCCAAAGGGCTTGTTCAGGCTCTGATTCGTGTGCTCGCTTCCTTCCTAGACGAGGCCATTTCATCACAGAAGGATCTGGCAGATATCCCCGGCTCCCACGAAGCGCTCCACATCATCCTACAGTACGGCGAGAAATTCAGGAGGCGCGACGATGCAGTCGAGCTGTGCCGTCAGATGCTGCTCACCGAGTCTGGCTCCCGTATGGTCCTGGTCCAGTTCGCCGCACTCCACCCCCAGTGCCGAGTCAGCGAAGACATCCGAGAAATACTCCGGGACGTACGTGCATCAACTTCAATTGAGGGCAAGTTCTTCATGGTGTCCCTCTACACGTACACCTTGCTCACCGAACTGGACAGACGACAGCCGGATACGGTCACATTTGACCGCGGCATGCGAACGGTTCTGCAACGGCGGCGATGACGGCGCCGACGATGTCCCGCTTGACTACGTCAGGCTCTGTGCATCGTTCATTCTGTGGAGGGGGAATGGTCAGACTGAGCGAGCTGTTGCAAAGGCGATTGAGAAATATCATTGGACGCGAGGCTGGCAGAAGGTGCTCCAGCGCCGAGAATATTGGTACAGCGACGACCAGTCTCCCACATCCGAAGAACTCTTGAAAAATGACCAAGACCTGGCCTGTGAAGTATTACGGCGGGGTGCTCCCACCATCATCATGGACGCTATGTGGCACTTCGTGCCCGAAGAGCGCAGCGAGGAAATGTTACATTCTATTCAAATATACTGGCCGGAATACGCGCCGCCAGCTCTCCCTGCCCCCTCGACTGGACCGGAGGACTCAGAAAATGAACAAGGTGGGACCAGTACGGCGAAAGGTGCGCAAGAAGTCAGCGATGCGGGACAGGAAGCACTCGAGGGTCAGGATGGAGGTGGAGCAGACGCAATGGAGGTGGAGACCAGTGGAGTTGCAGATGTGAACGCGATCGACGTCCCGGCTGGTGACGAGCGAACGGAGAGCAAATACGCGACTGGGCGCGAGGCGGTGGAGGAGGGCGTAGCTGGGGACGGTGAAGATGTAGCTGGCGGAGGCGGCGCACAAGGAATGTTGACGGTGGCCAGGAATTAATAGAGAAATACAGTATTTACATGCGTTCTAACAGTTTGAAAAGAAATTCTATTCTCGGTGCCAGGTACCTGCGTACGCTTTGGAGTGGCGTCGGTAGTACAAATGTCCTAGGTAGAGTGAAGTTACGAAAGGCATTCTCGCGAACCGCGTTAACGTTAACATTGGGTCCAGTGAGTAGTTAACGCGCCCAAATCAAGCACTGTATGACCTGAGCACGAGGAAGCCTGAGGTGAGAATTTAATGTACACGAATCAAAAACGCCATCTCATAAAATTCATTGCTTCTGCATCCACAACCCGAACAACGATCGGGGCCCTCAATGTCACGCGAAGCGTCGAAGTATAGGACTCGTGGAGGCATTGGGCGAATACTATACGCATATATGAGCGCGACGTGCGTCTGCGCCAGGTCTAAACTCCTCGAGTTTCCCTATTACAAACGGAGCACATAACCTCAATCCATGGGAGGCAGAATGCGGCTGCTTACTAGTGACGCGTTTTTACTGACGGCCGGATACTGTGTCTCGTTGGCGGCGCGGTAGGATTCTCAATCGAGCCTGTTGCCAGCGTGCGTGGTGTATGGAAAAATCAGACGCGTCGTCGTGATGAGAGGCGGTTTGCAGGCGGTCGCCACATGCACATGGGTCGCAGTCCGCGGAGACCAACCACGGACGTCCTGCCAGTGAGCGAGCGGCGACGTAGGGGCCCGAGCTCGCAGGCTTGACAGTGGGAACGCCGAGCGACTTCACATGCTCGGTAGATATTGCTGGTGCTTGCTGGTGTGGGTGGTCGTGAGCTGGACTCACATTGCAGAGTCGGGGGGCGGGAAACAAGAAGAGGTCGCTAGTGACGTCAAGGCGGCCCAGGCCCCGATCAACAACAGACCGACGATCTAGGCGATCAAAGATCTAAATGCCCGGCGCACGCTTTCCGTCGACCTTTCACTCCCGCTACCACCGCCCTCTACCAGCAGCACCGCGCTCCACAAAGCCAGCCACGCTCGGCATCTATGACACCTCGCTCGTGCCGTACGCACCTACTTCTACCTTGCGCGTCAGCGCCCTAGTGGAGCACACGCACTTTATCCCTCAACATCCCCCAGTGGACGTCCTCTCGAGGGAACATCTCCCCCATCCAGGTCCTCTCAACAATCAACCCGACGCGGGTGTGCGTACACCGCCCCCTACGCTTCCTCTATTCTCTCGTCAGCGTCATGTACGGATCGCTATTGCCCCGAGCGAACTCTGGGGCCTATTATGCCCCATCGCTCGGAACGTGAAGGTGCGTTCTGTCTCATGTTTGCACCCGACGATCCCTTACTGAGCGACGCGGCTGCTTTCCAGAACGTAGCGAGTAGTTAGCAAAACGTTGCGGTGTGGGTACCGGTGGTGAACGCACGCAGCGACCTTCGAAAACAGCCTTGCACACGCATGACGCTGTCGCGTTGGTCATTCCTAGCAGCGGCAGGTTCCCCCAGCTATGTCCAAGGTTCGTTCACCTCTCTCTTTCTGAGACATCCGAGTCCCTAACTATGTTGCAGATGACGTGTTCAAGAGCGTCGAAAATCTTGAACATGATCGGAGACGTGTCTCGAGATGGGCACGGCTCTTCCAGGCAGTCGCGACTCGTCCCTTTAAACGACGGTGAAAACTCGAGCACCCTCTCGATCGTATTCAGCGCCTGCGGAGACACGTAGGCTCGGTTATAGGAGGGATGGAGCCCAGAGGTGAGTGATGGATCTCATCTCGTTGCGGTAGCCTAAGCGACTGATCGTATAGCTCTCAGGGCCTGACTTAAAGAGTCGCGTTTCGCGGAGGAGTTCCGGGCACCCGACGCGCTGAACTCCACGCCGGCCCTGAGCAGTCCAAGTCTCTCGTGCTGAAGAGCAAGCAAATCAACCATTCCGTCCTCGACCTCGGCCTCGTTCGCGAACTGGGAGCGGGTTTGCTAGCTGCTCGCCTTGCGCCGAAGCCCATATCCCGGTGCAATCGCGTGTCGTGCCTGGCTAGGAGGAAGAGTGTACCTTCCACGCGGTGTCAGCAAAACGGTACTCGAGGAATATCCATGTTCTCGGTCACTAGGGCGATTCTTGTGGCCCTAAGAAGGTATGTTCTCTTCCGTGACGTTGGCCCGTGCCGTTCTCAGTGCTCACTTTCCAGGAAGACGGCCAATTTCTGCTAGAACGACCTCTGTCCGCGCCTCGATAATGTTCTCGAACTCGGGTCGTCTACGCAGGGGAGCACCCTCGTCCTGCGAGGGCCAGAGCCGATGAAGCGTCAGGCAGGCATAGACGGAACGTCTGTCACCAACAAGGCTCTAACACCTCCGGATTGCGATATCGCTCAGTGAACCGATCAAGAACACGTTTCCTCGCCTTGTGCCAGGAAGGAGAAAGGCCCCGGAGGTAACGGACGCCGTATGGCGAAGCAGAGGTGCGGAACGCTTTTTCTGTTTGCGGGAAATCCAACTGAAGACATCGTCGTTTTCTGCTCCGTATCAGCGGAGTCTAATACCCTCTGAGCGGCGATGAAATGAACCGTTACGACTGCGAATAACTCGAAACCCGACGCGCTCGCAGCGCGAATTCGGATCTTCGTCGAGTCGCCGGAGGTCAAGAGTGGTTCATTGCACCCAGCATCGACGGCCACGTGTATGGTGCTCCTTTTGCAAGGGCTGCCGAATGCGGGATCTCTACACAGAAGCAACTCCCGGTTTTCAGGCGCATTATCGGCCTCGTTGAGGTTTGTGGGTATCCTTCTATTCGGACTTCTACGTGTACTTACGTTGCGTTTGCGCAGCCCGAATTCTACGCGTTAGGTTGGGCGCGCTCGACAATCTCCCCGACGACCTCCTTCGAGTATCGCGTGCTGTCCATATCAAACGCAACTACCGTGTCGGGGCTTTAATGCCACCTGCGCCGAGACTAGCACGACACATCGACCAGCTGTATCGCCCTGACTCGGCGGGCGTAGTCTTCCGGAGCTCATCTACCGATACGCGGCGAGAATAGTCGGCGGAACTGGCGCGGTCATGGGGATGCAAAGGGCAATCATTTTGCGCGGATGTTCATTGGAAGTGGCTTGGGAGGAGTTAGAGATATACGGTGGACAACGCAACCGAGAAGTTTGACTTAGGAAAGACGACGGCAAGACGACTGTCTGGCAGATGCTATCCGTGTACTCGACGTGGAGGCTAGCATCGATTCCGTGACGCGCCGTTTCTGAGCCCTGCACAAGATCACGAGCAATCCATTACACACATCCTCTCGAAGGGTGTCTCTGGAACCGAGGCGTTGAATTGGTAGTCGTTCGAAGCAGAGGCATGCAAGCGCCATGCGTTCATGCACGCCCGACACCAGCGAGTGGGCCTCGTGGGGGCGGAGAAGCACTGGCACGCTATTTATAGAACGCCCATGCAATGCATGGGCGTTTTAGTAACGCTCGAGTGACAGGCGTGACAGCCAACGGGAGTTCCTCATTGTATTCGGGCATGGTCTAGGCTTCTGATGGGCGATCAACCAAATTCGCGCGCCCTGCTGAGTGCTCTGCGTCTCTTGCGTCCTCCACGCTCATTCGCCGGTCGACCACCTTCGCCAAAGATGCTTCTCACCCCTCCAATTGCGTACTTGGTTCTCGCACAGACACTTCCTCAACCCGGCGGACAACACTCCTCAGAGGTCGCTTCCTCTGCTCTCCAGGGTCGAGAAGGTCGAGCTCTGAGATGGAGGGTACGTACATGCCCAACGCTTCGCGTCGAACGTCGATACGTTCGCTTGCAGACGTCGACGTCGGGGAGCGTACACTCTGATGACGGCTACCCATGACTCGTTATCCCGTTCGAGCGCGTTGGGCAAGCCGTCTCCGCCGGCCGACGCGGGAAACCAGGCGAACCAATCCCAGGCATCAAGAAAAGTCGTAGCTCGACACTACCAGCAGCTCACTCTAGCGCTTTGCGCGGTGGTCCCTCCCTAGACGTGTTTGGGACCACAGGGGAAAATAAGTACCAGACGAGGCTTCTGGGATCATGGTGCGTGGCGGCCAGCCTTCGATCCTTCTGTGAAACTAACCGACGCCTCGCTCGCAGCTTTACGGGCGGTAGGCACTCAGAATATAGACGTTTCACGCCGCTCGTCACGAAGAAACACGACGCACCAAGCTCGAGAACGCCCGCGGGTATGTCGGACGCCAACAACTGCAATCGTAGCAGACCTGCTAGACGTCGTCAACAGCCTCTCACTCTGGGCTCTAGCGAAGAACGTCGCAAGATCCGCCATCTGAGCTCCAGAACGCGACGACGGAGACATAACCGACGGACTACACATCTATCCCTCGTCCCTAGACGTCTCGGAACTTCTTGTACCTATCACTAACCAAGAGCTTATCTTGAGAAATGGTGGTTGCGTTTGTGCGAGGCTGAATGCCATGCGTATGGTTGCTTTTGAATCCTCCGACAGTTTGCTCTTATCAGGGTACGACTCCACTCAACACGCTACGAACCAGGGACCTCGACCTTTTCCGCTCGATGCTTTTTCCACCCAACACTCCGCCGAGCGCAGTTGGCGGGTTCCATGTCTCGTTTTTACCCGTCGAATGTAGCGCAAGGACGACGAAGCTCGTACGAATCTGTGGGTGTCGGTACCATTCTTGACGGTGTAATGAACTAACCTCCATCTCCTAGTATCAGCGAAGAGAACCGAGGCCCAGCGAAGCGGTCGCAAGCACTCAATAAACTCCTCATATTTCTATCCTCCGGCTTAATGCAGGGCACGAGGTACTCGCATTCCTGCTTTAAGCCCGCAAGTTCGTCGGGTCGACGAATTTGCTCCCACGATCGGTCCCCGCAAGAGCATTTGATCTCGGCCTTCAAGGACAGCTCTCGTGCTGCCCACGTCTGTGCCTTGGATCCTCCGAATGTAATTGTGTACCATTGGCCTTCCTTAATTTCATCGCCTTCTTGACAACGCTTGGGGACCATTTGTGTCTGGCGAGCCCGAATGCAGCTTCCGGGCGCGAGAACCCTGTCCACCACGTTACTTCCCGAGAACTCAATCACTAGCAGAGGCGCGGCCGCACGACTTCCAGGCAGTTTCATGCATGCATGCACACTCCAGCCTCGCGGCAACCTCTCCTGCAGCCCTCACACTGCTCTTTCACCCTTACCACCACCGACAGGACACAACACCCAGCTCACAGTTTTGTATGGCCATTTTTGCGCGTAACGGAAGGCCTGCCGACGGTGTACGTTTGCACGTCCCTGTAACGAGTACCTTCCTATGCTCATTTGCCACATCTAGGCCTCAGAGGCAACACCGTCAGGCTGGCCGGCAATGTTCAAGGCCCTCAGAGACGCCGACGTCGCCAAGGTCGACGATTGTAGAGACGACATCGACACCCTCCTGGTCTTCGTACGTTGGATATCCCCTCGCAGTTTGTATAGGCTTACGCATGATTCCCACAGGCTGGTCTGTACTCGGCCGTGCTCACCGCATTCGTCATCGAGTCGTACACGCACTTGCAGCAAGACAGCCAGGACGTTATTATCGGCTTGCTGCAGCAAATTGCAGCGCAGAACTTCACCTCCGGACCCGGATTCCTCAACTCAACAAACCCATCCCCCTCACCCCCTTTCTTCGAGCCGCCGCTGTGGGCCATCCGCGTCAACGTACTATGGTTTACCAGTCTCCTCCTTAGCCTCGCGTCGGCCTCGTTCGGCATCCTCGTCAAGCAGTGGTTGCGCGAATACTTGGCGCTTGAGTACGCCGCGCCTCGGGAGCGTCTGCGTGCTCGCCAGTACCGCAACCCGGCCATGTCCGAGTGGAAAGTCTTCGAGATCGCCGCCTTCCTCCCCCTCCTCCTGCAGGTCTCCCTTGGCCTCTTCTTCATCGGCCTCTGTTTCTTCACCGCCGCGGTACACGACAGCGTTGGGCGCACGACTGCTCCTCTCGTTTGTGCGTGGGCATTTCTATTCCTCATGACCACCATCGCCCCCCTCTTCTCCCCTCGGTGTCCGTATAAGACGGCATTCCTAAAGAGGGCACTGCGTGTTGGGCGCCGCTACGTCAACCCGCCCTATCGCTATGTCGTCAGATCTGTTCGTCTCCTTCCGCTTTCCATTAGAGCCACAGCTACCAGAGCACGAGCCTCCTTGGCTCGATGGAAACGTCATATCCTCCGAGCAGACCACCGAACAGTCAACATTGTGGACCCAAGCGACATAGATATTCCCCTCTTCCAATCTACCCCTGTTCACAACAGCGGAATGCTTTTTGCCCCATTCCGCAGCGTTCTTCATCCCGGGCCAATCCAAGAATGTCGCCAAAGGGAGGAACTTCTTCTCAGAAAAGAGCAGGATGCCGTTCAGGAAGAAGACCAAGTCGTTAAATTAGAAGCCGAAGACGTCGAAATCCTACTGTCTGTCGACTCCCTTATGTCGGACGATGGCCTGCTTCCAACAATGCTTGCCGCCCTCCAACAGCAGTCGGGGGCAAGCCTCGAAGCAATCTCCCGTTTTCCTTTGCAGATCATTGGACACCGAATCAATAAAGACCTTGGCGCTCCACGACTCACGTTCATACCCGACTTACGCCCTCTATCCAAGCTTGCGTGGTCTACTATGACTGACGCCATAGCGGATCTTCTTCGAGACGCACCTGGTACCCTGAACCCGGCCAGCCCAAATTGGGTCTTCAACTCCGTCGTCATACTGCTCTCCCCTTCACAGTTCGCGCTTTCGGAACTCGCTACGAAAGCACTGAATGGAGTTCTGAGTATTCCTCTTCGGAGGCCAGACGGCCTATGCTCTGGGGGAGTGCGCCGGAACCAATGTTCAGGCCGGGTCAGAGTTGGCCCATCGATCGATTCCAGTTCCCCGACCTGTGTGCGCTGCACCATGGATGTTTACGAAACACTCCTGTGTCAGGATGCAGGCCACTCACACACCTCCCTCCGCCATCTTCTGGATGCACATGTGTCAAACGATTCGTTCATGGAATCCTCGAACGGGCTTTCCCACGATCTATTCGACGTCCTCGTGTCATTCTTTCTCAGGAGAATTATCACAAATAGGCTAGACTACTCACCAAGTAGAGTTTGTGGGGAGAAGGTGATATAGAAAAGCTGAGTCGCGATGTAGAGCGG
>BSCZ01002626.1:0-10399 GCA_027924225.1 Bjerkandera adusta
AATGGTGTCGGCGCGATGGAACGAACGCGCCACGGAGAACATGAGGGGCGACGAACTCTAACGACGTAGATGATGGTTCACCGATTGACGAACGCGTGCTGCGACGTCTGCCCCGTAGTGCAGCTTGACGGAGCGTCAGAGACGGCTGAGTTGAAAGAAAGGGACAGAAGGACGGCAACGTACCTCGTAGTACACGCTTCCTTCGCCATGGACGATGGAATAGCGCTAGGATGGCCGCGTCGTGTTATCGGCATTCCGACGTGACACCGCAGCTGCGCTCTGCAGCAAGTGTCACGCGTACCAGCGAGAAAGTGGCGATCGCAATACACTAGTCCCTTGGATTGCGAGGTCACATTAGCACAAGTCTGTCTTCAAAGTCGAGACACTCACCGAGAACTGGATCGCCCAGAACTCGAACAATGCCAACGACTTGCGTGCGGCGAACTGAAAACACCGCACAAGCGTCACGGACCAACCGCCTCGATAGAAACCCCCTCCCTTCTCGAGTAATTTCCGTACGCGGGTCCCCAGCTAGGATATTCGCGTCGGGGCCGAGCCATCGGTGAGCGAAATGCTGCCTTGGCCAACGCCAGCACTCTCGGATCGTTTGAGCAAACATCCAAGAGAAATAGCGAGACAAAGTCAACAAAGGGATGGTTTGAAGGTTTTTGTCGAGTGTGCGAAGATCGCAGCTGATCAAAGAGGGACGGGATGGGTGTCGTCTGGAGGATTGAAAGAAGCTGCAAACCCACCAACTAGCAGCCTTGGTACACGTGTGCGTCGCCTCATTCGTGGCTTGTCATACGTCAAGCTGCCCACTCGCGTCGAGGCGCATTCGTGTCCTACGCGTCCGACCTGAGTTTCTCGGGGAAACATTTCCTGAGTGGGCCTCGCGCGGTGGTCCTCTGCGAACCTGGAGCCCGTGACCACGGGCGCGAGAAAATCGTAGTACGTTAGTGCAAGTTCGTGTGGGGCAAACCATACCTAGGAAAGCCGTTCGTCCTATCAATGCTATGCGGGCGGTCAGGCACGATGTTTGCCATAGGCGGAGAGAACCACGCGACCCACGCAGAATTCTCCTTTCAAAAATGTTCGAGACCCGCGTTGTGTCGTCCCCGACGTCGTGGGTTGTTGTATGCTGTGCTTGAGAAACAATCTCGCACGAGTGCAGCGCCCTGCACGCTCTACCCCGACCAGCAGATAGAGGCCCTGTTTTGTACGACCTCTAGCGTGGAGGAGACAGTAGAGAGGTTATGCGGCCGTTTCAATAGCCTATGTTGCGTTTCTGGGTCATCAATCGCGTATCGAGCCAAAACGAGGCCCACATACCTGGCAGAGCAACAACCGTCCCTCGGGCAGACGCCGTTTTATTGTGAGACGTTGGTGTCCTGCTCGCACCGCACGAACGTAAGCCAAACCATAGAGGCATTCAGGTCTTGTGCGTACCCCGCGACCAAAGACACGGAGTCTTGCATCGCGAGGCGTTCGAGCATCAGGGAAACGGGTGAAGCGGCAACCCAACGTGCAGAACGTGGGACAGGACACAGAAGGCGGAGGGTGGCGATATATGGCAGGGACGAGTGCTCAGAACGGTCTGACGTGAAGCACCCCAGCAGGTGCTCGACAACGCGGGCATCAGAAGCAGAGTCATCGGGGAGCCAGAAGCCGGTCAAAGAGAGCGGTCCGCAGATGCGCCAGTGGGGAAGCCGAGAGCTGGTGGCCCGAAGGTAGGGGGAGTGACAGGTGATGAAATTGTGCTTGAGGGCGGAAGGACATGCGACATCCGTCCGTTGCACTGGGATGCGACAGACCTGAGCAGTGAGCTGCGTCATTAATGCAGGCTCTGGTGACATGTCGAGATACGTGTGACGTACTACACCACTGGCCGCGCGAGGCGTAAACAGGTATCGTAGACCCCTTGTGCTCGAGCTCGGAGGGCTGGACGTCTTCGGAGCTCCGTCCCATGAGGTAGCACCAGTTGTCGTTCTATCTGTGGGGCGCCACGGTGTGTGACGCAGGGGGCGCGGTCGAGGCGCAAGGCCTTCAAGTTGTGAAGGAATGAGCAAAGCGGGCGTGACGCGAGCTCCCATCATATCTGCAGATCGCGCCAGCGTCATAGATAAGATAAAGGCAGATCGCTCCCATCTGGCGGTTGTTCAATCGCAGCGCAGCTTGACCCTTCCCTCGACCACGGCCATCCACTCTCTGGCAACACCACGCGAGCCTTGGAGACGTTGCGTCCGGCTCCACCGACGACATGGCATCGACGCAGCCTACGCGCCCTCCTCGGCGTCTGTCCCACGTCGCCGATACTACTGGGAGTACTCTGCGCCGAGTCTCGCGAAGGGCGGATCCGAGTCTGACGTAGTTGGTGTACATGGTGAGACGGCCCGTTTATCTCCCACATCGGCCGGGTGAATGACGCGCCTGTGCCTTTTCTGTAGTCGCGACCGTTCCTTCATGAACGGCTCTCGCATAGACCCAAGAAATATATCTCGGTCGCGTCCAACGTCCTCTGACGTATCCCTCGAAGGCTCGTTGCAGCAGACCCTACAGGACCACCGACGGTACGTGGCTACGTCTAGCTCGCTGGAGCCTGCACCAGCGTACCCCTTGGTGCTCTATGCGCCTACCACGATCTGAACGACCACTCTGCGACTACCACGCTGTCAATGCCCAAGTTCGCACGATGTATCACCTCGTCGGAACCCCGTTGGGAGCCCCGGAGGTGGAATTCTGGGCTTCGGTAGTCGTTACAAAGGGACATGGGGAAGGCTATGCGAAGGATACCTAACGTACGTCCAATTTGTGCCTGATTGAACTCATCCAAGGCATCCCTGACATTTTGCCTACCGTCCAGCACAGCTGTGATCAAGACTATGCGCGGACGTCTTCGTCGGTATCTAGAGGTCGCCTACCTGCTTTACTCGACGTATACCAACCCGTCTCGCAGTTCCTGGGTGGTCCCCTCCTCGTGTCGCCCCCTGGACTGAAGAGCTCGGCAGCGTAAGCCACGGGCCCTTCGTGATCGCCCTTCTTTACCCATCATCCGAGGGCGACGAGGCAGAAGTACACACTCTCGTCCATCTCGGCTGAAGTGCGGCCCTGCATTCTTGGGATTACCGCGGCCTTACCTGAAATTGTGTCCAATAGAGCACATGCTTCGTGCCATGTTCGGCCCCATGTCCGCGGGCAGCGCGTCCTGAGCCGGTGATGCACCGTTCCGTCCCTCTTGAGCTCCGCCTTCAAAACGCTATCACGCCTCGTCAGGACGACTCGTCTTGTTCAACTCGCACGCGTCTGAAGTCTGGGTCCCCGCGCTCGCTGGTGTCGTCGATACTCAATTTACTCCCTTTACAGCAACAATTCCAGTGCGCGTCACATCGTTTCAACTCCCCCCACCGGCTGGTGCCGACACGGAGAAAGCTCGCGCGCGACGGCCAAACCGGCGAGCTCAAATCGAAGATCGCTGTGTCCCACAACCTGAACTGACTGGAAGGAAGGCGCGCTTTCTCGTACCTACGCCTTTCATGGCTCAAGCCTCGCGCAGATACAGCTGAGTTTGGTAGGGTGACGGGGTCCTCGAGAGGTACGAAGCCCTTGACACGTCCTCGAGATGTGTTACTCGTGTTCCTCGCCGTACTGTCAAAATCGTTTGCAACATAATAAAATATATTTATTCGCGAATCAATAGGCTGCGTTACAGGCTGCACGAGATTCGGTAACGAGGCGGTGGTACGAACGTGCAGCGGAGGAGGTCACAGTGTGGGGAAACACAGGGGACAGTCCTGGTCGGCGTTGTTTGACCTATCCTGATGGACATGCATCACGGTGTAATCAGACACGTCCCAGAAAAGCGATTAGCTACTTGAAAGGCAAGGAAGCGCACTGTGGATGGCCTCGCATTGCGACAGTGTTGGTCTTGTACTCGACGGGGACGAGATCTTGACCTAAGCTGACCCCGTACGCACACTTGAAGAGCATATTTATTTTCCCCTGGTGTGGAGCAGCGTATGAGCACAGATACGATATGCGGAGACAGGAGATACTCACTCTAAGGACAACCATTGACCTGCGGCACGGTAAAACACCGCATATGCTGCTATGCACCATCCGTCCCTGGATCCACCTTCCGTAGCCAGTACGCTCAGGCCTGTGGGGGCTCGTGTTTGGGACACGTCGAAACACCTTTGAGAGGACGGCGTGAACAGAAGGTAGTGATGCCGGAGCCCTGGTGGCCGCGAAAGTGCAGGTAATCATTGCGGCTGCAACGTTTTCGGCGCCGGTGTGGTGATTTGCGTTGGAAGCGGTGGGTTGACTTGCACTTAAGACCAAGAACAAAGTGAGCGACGACTATATGGCCAGAGGAGGGAAGACGTTCACCCATACCGACCTCTCGGAGGTGTCCAGGAGTTTTGGCGGTGATGATTCCGTGAACGTGCCATGTCCAAAGGGTTAAGACATGTTCCCAGAAGGTGTAGATGGAGTTGGTCGTTCGTCGCGTTCACTAGCGATAGTCGAAGGCCCAATAAGCTTTGTAGAAGCCGTCTCCGTTTAGCATCTCGCGCGCCGTCGTGCGATGGGCCAGTGAAGGTGTGGATGATATAGCCCACCGCTAGGGGTTGGTGCACAATAACACGCGAGCGATGCGTTCCTTGCTGGTTTAGAGTTAATGGCACAGACAGTCGTCCACACACTGTATTGGTGGTATCGACTCGAAGCGGCAACGACAACGGTCTACTTCGCATCCTTCTGGTCAGAAAGCCCAACTTGATGCAGGACGAGGTGTACGTACCTCGTAACGCGATCTCCACTCCTCCTGTCAGATGCCGTCCACTCAAAGATCTTGGAGGCCCGTCGTCTCCGCACCGAGTCCCGCTGAGATAGTGCGTCGACCTTGGAATCACCTGAAGCCGCGCGGGCTGGCGTTGTGGAGCAATGTGAAAGGGCCGCGCGATGAGTGGAGTCGAGGGTAAGGTGCCCTAGTCTACGTGGGCTGCACGACGTGCCAGAGGCAAGCGTTGGGCATGAATCCACACAGTGGAGATTCTGAGGGAACGCACAGCGCGACAGGGGCACCACCACTGCAGAGTGCGGCCGGAGCGGCCTGTCGATGCATATAATAACGTAGCTGGAGGGCAAAATCGGAGGTCCGCGTCATCGCGTTCCCTGTAAACAGGTACTCCCCGAGGCTGGGCGTATGGTGTGTCTTCCCTCCGACCCGCGAGGAGATACCTGCTCATGGTCGATCTGCAGGGAGTCGACTGGTGCACGACTCGTGGTGGTGGTCCTGGCGCATTGGGATCTGGTGAAGAGCAAACGCGACGCGAACTCCAGTCTCCCATCAGATCTACAGATAAGATAAGGCTGATCTCCCCCACGGGTGTCCTCCAATCGCAACGCGCCTTTATCCTTATCTTACCATGCAGGCCCGGGCCTCTGCCTTCCCGAAGGGGACGTCGTGCGCCACCCACGACATGACATAGACCCCTCTATGCATAGCTCCAGCGTATATGCAAGACCTCTTGGATCTCCCCGAGCACGCTCGTTGGCCTTGACGCATTGCCCGAGGACACGTTGCGCAGGACGCCGCGCCGGAACACCGACCCTATGAGGATACACCTGGTTTCGCCGGAGCCCGCGCAAGAGTGTGGCTTCGCAATCGAGCCGGGCGTGCAAGACCCGCACCATGCCGGAGTAGCGTGCCCCGTTAGGGCGTGGAGGCAGGCGAAGGATTGCAGTTAGCGAACAGAAGGGATTACTGGCCGCCGGTGAGTAGTGCTGTTAAATTATCCCTTGTTTAAGGTGTAGTTGATACCCGCAGGTAATCGAGCGTCAGCACGGTCGTCCGCTTTGTGCTCACAAGTGCACCCAGCTGTACGTTCCAAACCCGTCCAAGCGGTTCAAGGCGGCTTTGACGTTTACGGCTGTGAACACTGTCGAAGTGGCACCTATCACGCAAATTTCTTCAAAGCAGAGGCCCTCGCGTTACGACAACGTCTTGGAGAAGGCACTACTTGCTCGTAACACCCTCCGGAAACTTTAAGTCGCGTCTCAACCGTTCAACTCGACGTGACGTCCCGCCTACATCGTGCCTACACGACCGCAATGATCCATGCCTCACGCAAACGGTACAGTAATATGCCGAATGCCGGCAACGTCGATGGCTCCCGTCGTAAGCCACTGGCATCCGCTGTCTGTCAGTGATGGCTCTGTCACCTTCCGGTGCACACCGACGGTCCCTGGTGGCGCTCACCGAACGACGGTGGATACTGACGGTGCCCGTCGTCACGTACCGGCAGGAAATCTGGGTCTCTGTAGCGGCACCACTCACTATAGAATCACTCTGAGGCTGCATGCCAGTGGTTTCTAAAATTTCATGATTCAAAGACGGAAATTGAGCGTAGTTGTACACCTTCTAGGCAGTGAAATCCATCGAGGCATTTCCAACAAAACACATAGATTGCTAATATAGCCGCGAAATCCGTCTGTGGAATCTTGGCTTCGAGTGAACAACGGCGGCGGGCAGTAAAAACCATTGGGAGCCGGTGGAGTACGTCGCCTCAGATTTTTGCATGAGGGATGTACACAGGTGGTATTCCGCGGAGGTTCATTGGAGTTCGATGGCAAGCAATCACTACCGGAAGGGATAGCTGAGAAACGGTGAACCCCAGCGGTCGTCAGCGAAGGACGTCGGAGGCTGGCGGTGGCGCGCGGCGCGGTGTGATGCAGATCGTCTTATGTCAGCGGGATATGTCCATATATGGTGCCCAACACCGCCGGCCACCAGCGGTCGCCAGTGGAGGTCGCCGTACATCGAAGTTTCACGGTTAGGGCATATAACTCAAACGGTAAGCCCATAGGAACGTACCGTATTGCGCACCGGGAGCGGCTCCCTTCCCCAGATATATCATACGTCTCAGCCTCAAGCTTCCCCCAACATTTGTTAGTCGGTACGGCTTGCCTTTCCACACGTACTCTCATAGACTCCTCGAGGCGTGCGTGCGCTTTCGACCTAATTTTGATCATCCCAGGAGACACCGGGGCGAGTCGTGCTCAAGACTCAAAATTACGAGCATGCTCGACGACAAGATGTCCATGGCCCTCGTGGCTCGGGGCGACTCACGATAAGGTACGCTTTCCCCGTGCTTTTGGCTCGTGTTTGATCAGTGATGTATCGTACAGAGATAACCAGGTTCATTGGAGGTAATGGAGTTGTTTGGAGGTAACGAATCTCTGCGTCGATGGCGTGGTATTCGCCCTCTACTGTTCAAAATCATGTCATACTTCGCACCAAATATATATTTGACGAAGTATCGAGATGGACAAACGTGCGACGCAGAGGGTATGGAGAGGCATTATTTGTGGGCGAGGGCTTGGCGAGGGCTACAGAGATTCCGTCTAGAACTAGCACCGCTGGCCCCGAGCTACCCTTCCATCTTCGTTGGAAGGCTTCGCCAGGATACCGTTGGCAACAAAGATCGGCCTACTTGGTATCCCAGAACGAACGTATGCGCCGTCAGAAACGAGGTGATTGGATTGCAGCCGGGGGACAAGAGACGGCGATGCCATGCGCGTCATGGTACCGAGCCCGACGGCCTAATAGGGGCAGTCTGGATCCAGCACAATGGTCATTGGGGAAACAGCGTAGTTATTACTTATCGTCCTTGAACCTGGGTTGTGCATAATGTGTGCCGTTGCGGGCTGAACGCCGCCTCTCCGTCGGGGCCGCCCAGCTCGTAGCTAGGAGACAAGAGCAAGAGCAGCACATATTTATAAAAGAAAAAAGCCGTGTATTAACGTCAGAATGAGCGACTAGGCAAGAGAGTCGACATGCACATGAAAGCGGAGGACAACCTGCGACGATTGGTTGGTATGGAAATTGCCACGTGGACGCCACAAAGTGAGCACCTTCCCTATTCGTATACGTGCGCTTTTCTCGTCTCGTCGTATTCGCTGCCAACGTTGCATACACTCCCCGCTTTAACGAGACTTACAGAGCGTGGATCGATTAATCGTAGACAAATATCAGCTCGGGTGACCCCCTACCAATCTGAAGGCTGCGCCCACACAATTGTCTAGTGACATCTCAGTTCTCGAGTCTGACTGGGGCTTGAAGGAATGGGCAATACATGACTTCAGTAAACCGGAATACAGGGAGTTTCGAAGTTTCATAGTTGTGTAATAAGATCAGTGTGCACATTTCTCGAGTCGGTTTGGAAGAAAGCTACAGCGAAGCATCTAGACTATCTATATAATCCTCAATTGGCGACATATTCAGAACAATCAGTCTCCTCCGTGCGTTTCCCCCCACTCGGGTCTCGCTTACATACAACTTACTACCCTCGGACCACCAAAGCGCGCGCCACTCTAGCGGGAGCCAACATAGTCTCCGCGTCCTTCTTGGGCTCATTGCATACACCCATCCGTCTTCGGTGATATGGTAGGCTGGCCATGTGCGTGTGCCGGGCCTCCACAAGCTGACGGTTCGCGTGGTGCTATTGTCGCCGCTGACCAGGATGCCGGTGCCATCTGGCGAGATGATCGGGGAGCGAAGATGGGTGTGGTCCTGGAGGGAGAACTCGCGTATGCGTGCTCCCGTGGCGATATCCCAAACATGGACGCAGCTCACGAAATCGAGTGCCACGATATGGGCGCTGTCTGCTGCAAACATGACGCGCATAACCCAGTTTTGATGCGGTCCCAACTTGTGAACGACGCGCTTTGTCGAAATTCCGAAAACGCGCACAGTCCTATCATCAGAGCCCGAGGCAACGAGGCGGCCGTCGGGGGAGAATGCAACGGCGCCCACCGAGCCCGTATGCTCTGTGTGGCCGCAGAGGAGAGCCTCGGTCAGGGTATCCCACACTTTGACGGAGTGGTCCTCCGGGCCAGTGACGATGCGTGCATTGTCTGGGGAGATTGCGATGGAGAGAACGCCCTGGGTGTGCCCAGTCAGTGTCGCGACAACCGTTCCTGTGCGGAGATTGCAGACGTCGACGACTTTGTTGCCAGCCGGGGACGGGTAAGCCATGAGCGAGCCGTCGAGCGAGACCGCAAAGGGGCTCGATGAAAGCCGGGTGTGCTGTTGCCCCGTCAAAGACGCCCATGCGCGGGCACTAGTATGGCCCCGCCAGTTGTCGACAGTCTGCAGTGCTGCGGTATATGCGCCGGTGGCGTCCGAGAAGAGCACAGCTGTGGGTGCACCATCGAACGATTGAGCGCCGAGAGCAAGGTGTTCGGCGCCGACACCAAGAGTGGGCAGGTGAAGGAGGGCGATGGGCCTGTTTCCTGACCGAATGAGGGCAAAACGAGGCGGGCCAGGGGCAGGCGGGGGAGGAGAATCGACTGCGGCATGCTCTGCGGTGGGGGATGTGGATAGCGTGCGGTCCCACACCCGAATCGTGCCATCAATTGAGACAGAGATCACCTGCACCCCATCGGGACTGCAGGCAAGGTCGTTGACACCGCCGGTATGACCCTGGAGAATGAACGGCGGGTCTTCAGACGCGACCGGCCACAGACGCACACATCCATTCCTCGATCCGCAGCCGATGAGTGTGCTGTCGTGCGAGAACGCCAGCTTGCCGAGGAGGGCGCCGGGGACATCGATGGAGCGAATCACAGTCTTCTCTGGCCATGCCCATACTCGGATGACGCGCTCTGACCTAGCGGCGACGTAGCGACTGTCGGGCGAGAATGTGCATGCGTGGACCATATCGGGAAATTCGAGTGCCTCGCTAGCGGTGGATGACACGTCGTACAGGGACACGGAAGCCCCGCTGCCACGCGCGATGACGCCGCCGTCGGACGAGAATCCAACTTGCAATGTGTCCCTCAGGGTCTCGTCGGGGGTGAGAAGACAGCGCCCGTCGGTCGTGTCCCACAGCTTCACCTCGCCCCTGCAGGTAGCAGAGAAGATGCGACGTCCGTCTCCCGAGTACGCCACAGAGTAGACATAGCCCGTGTGCCCCTTCAAGGTGTGGACGAGCTCTCCCGATGACACCTGCCACACGCACACCTTCTCATCGCTCCCTCCCGACGCGACGTGCAGGCCGTCCGGTGCATAAGCCACACACCGGATCACGCCTGTGTGCCCGTCAAAGGACAGGACCGGCGTGCGCGTCGCTGTCTTCCGGATCGTGGCCTTGGTGTCCAACCCTGCTGTGACGAAGCAGCTTCCATCCGGAGAAAATGCGACCGTGAGAGCGTCTCCAGCGATTGTGTCGAGACAGGGTGCCCAATCAGCGGAAGCTCCGTGCTCCACAACTAGGGCATGCTTGCGTTCGTGGGAGTACTGGGTCCGGACGCGGCTTGCTGTTGGTGAAATGCTGAGCACCGAGTGGTAGAGCTGCAATGGTGCGGCATATATGCACGGCGAGTATGTGACGACAAATCG
>BSCZ01002628.1:0-79545 GCA_027924225.1 Bjerkandera adusta
ACCAGTATCCCTTTCCTATCCAACCTTTCCCACACTCCGGCATTCCCCTGGTCAGTAGCAGAGTCCTGCGCCTCGCGTACGACAACGGCCGCGGGAAAGGCCCCACTCGAATCCACGCTCTCGCTGATACCATACGCAACCAAGTAGACCGTAGACACTCGTAACACGTACGCGCCTGTATGCCAACGCTCCCTTTGTCCCCAATCCTAACGATAATCTACGTGCAGTCGAGCGTGACAGAACCGGCTGAGGAAAACGTAGACTAACGGAGGCTGAATAAGACGTCCTTAAACAACTACAGCCTAGAAGTAGGGCGTCTGAACAGGTAAACGGCCCAAATATACTGACCGGGCGACCGGGACAGGAAAGCCGGAGACCTGATGGGCCTAGAAAAATGTCCAAAAAGAGCTACGGTAGGAAAGCTCCAATTCTATCTCTCAAGTGGCCAGTTGTCACCCACCGCCCGCAGAGAGACAAGAACCGCCCCCGAGGGTTTCGGGAATTAAACTCAGCCCGCCGTATATGGCCGTACACGGCGGGAAATTACGGCAACCACCAACCATCTTCTAGCCCTGGACGGCGCAACGTCCAACCCACTCGGGCAACCCCCGAACTCCCTCGCTGGAGGAGGTGCGGTCGAGCGAGCGCAACGGGCGACGACCGAGGACCCCGGCGAGCGTCAAAATGACGCAGCAAATGAAGCGCCGCAAATAGGAAGCTCGGGTTACCTAGACCCGATACCTCGAGGAAGAGAGACGCTTACTAGGGGCCAAGAGGGCATTAAAAAGAACACGAAAGCGCACTTGAAACTCGCGTCCCTAAACATGAAGGGGAGAGGCGCGACGTCGGCGTACGCGCCACAAAATAAGTGGGCCCAAGTAAACAAGTATATGCGGGATGAGAAAGTAGGAGTACTAGCACTACAAGAGACACATATGACAACCGCCTTCGCGGCGGGACTCGAAGCAATCTATGGCGGAAACCTGCACATAATACACTCATTTAGCCCGGACTCTGCGAACGCCAAGGGAGTCGCGCTCGTGATAAATAAGAAACAGGCGAACTTCAAAGGAGTATCGAGTCGAATTATAATACAGGGACGGGCGATGATCGTCACAATACCCTGGCACCGGAACAAGACCGTGACGATCCTGAATGTGTACGCCCCGAACGAGGCAAGAGAAAACAGAATTTTCTGGGGGGATATAAAGACGGCTCTCCTGGCACAACGTACACCTAGGCCAGACTTCCTCCTGGGGGACTTCAATATAATTGAAGACCCAGTTGACCGATACCCAATGCACCGAGACGACGAAGGAGCGGCAACTGCGCTAATGGATATGCGACACGCGCTCAACCTAGAAGACGGATGGCGCGGAGCAAACCCATCTATGATAGAATTCACGTTCCCAAAAAGGAATACCGGAAGCATGTCACGAATAGATAGAATCTACGCAACACCAGAGAAAATTCTCACGTCCAGAGGGTGGAAAATCGACAGAATGTGCCCGGTCGAAACGGACCACCACGCGATATCTGTGGAACTGACAGACCCACAAACTCCCTATATAGGGAAAGGACGATGGACCCTCCCAATTGCAATATTAGAGGACGCGAAATTCTTGGAAGAACTAGCCACCCGCACAAAAACACTCGAGGCCGAGATGGCCGAGATGGCCGAGATGGCCGAAGGGAAGGAAGCAAGAACGCTCGAAAAAAACCCCCAGAGGATACTAGCCACCTACAAAGACCAAGTTAGACTCCTCGCGAGAAACAGAATGAGGGAGAAGACACCAAAAAATAGGAGAGCCCTGGAGAGACTCGAAAGAGAGCTCAGCGATGCCATTAAACCAATAAATGGCGTAATTAGCGAATCTAGACAGGTGAAAGCGAAAATAATACAGTCAAAAATAGACAAATTACATAAGAGCCAGCTAGAGGCAAAGAGGACATACGCGAGGGCCACACACCAAGTGGAAGGGGACACCACGTCAAAGTACTGGACGGGATTGACAAAAGAGGCGAAACCTCGGGACGTAATGTATACGCTCTATGACCCAGAGGCAAATGAGCCACCGAAGACGAGATCAGAGGACATGGCAGAACTCGCGAGGAACTACCATGACCGAGTCCAAATGAAAGACTATCGCCCAATGGAAGGAGAGAGAGAAAGCAATACGCGTGAGGTACTTCAAAACATCGAAAGGAGACACTCAATCACGGACCCGGGCGACCTAGGAAAGAAGATCGAGCGAGAGGACGTGAGACTAGCCCTTGAGCGCTCCGCGAACGGGAAGGCGGCCGGAATGGACGGAATCCCGTACGAGCTATGGAAGACGCTACAAAAACAATATGAACGCTCCAAGGGCACTCCCCAGGAAACACCCGACGTACTCGGAATACTCACCCTAGTATACAACGACGTAGAGGACCATGGAGTAGACCCAGAAGCTCAATTTTCGATTGGGTGGATGTGCCCAATATATAAAAAAGGCGACAGGGGAAACATAGCGAATTACCGTCCAATAACACTGCTCAACACGGACTATAAAATAATGACCAAGGCCCTGGCAATGAAACTTGCGCAAGCAGCACCCCTACTAATACATAAAAACCAAGCTGGCTTTATACCGGGAAGGAGTATATTTGACCAGACTCAACTGGCCCAACTTATGATTAACTACGCGGAAGCAACAGAAGAGAACGGAGTAATTGTAGCCTTAGACCAAGAGAAGGCGTACGACCGCATCGACCACGAATATATATGGGCCACCCTACGGCAATACCAAATATCTGAGAGATTAATTAAAACGGTACAGGCCCTATACGAACACGCTGAGACATCGGTAGCGATAAATGGAGTCATGAGCACGCCTTTCAGGGTCACCAGAGGGGTGAGACAAGGAGACCCAATGTCCTGCCTAATTTTCGACCTCGCCATAGAACCACTGGCATGCATGATCCGGAAATCAAACCTCCAAGGCTTCCTCATCCCTGGAGAACAGGAAAGACTAATAACGACACTGTTTGCTGATGACACCACCGTGTACCTGTCAGAATACGATAAATATGCGGATCTGGAAGCTATTTTACACAAATGGTGCAAGGCGTCCCTAGCGAAATTCAACCTTAACAAAACACAGATCCTCCCCATCGGAACCACAGGCTTCAGAGAGCAATATCTCCAGCACGGAGCGCCGCCCGAGCACGCGGACAAGACGATACCGGACGGGAAGGCAATAAGGCTCCTCGGAGCGTGGATAGGGAATGAAGCGGACGAAGCAGTGATCTGGACACCGAGAATCGACAAGACAAAGAAGGACCTCGAGAAATGGAAGGCCTGCCACCCAACCATGGCGGGGAAAGTCCTAATCGTCCAGATGATCGTAGGCGGGGGCACGCAGTATATGACGAAGGTGCAAGGAATGCCGGAGGAGGTGGAACGCATCTTCATAAAAATGATCATGAGCTTCATATGGGGCAAGGACAAAAGGGCGGACCTTCGATATGAAGCCCTATGCCGACCAAGGGAACAGGGAGGAATAGGACTCCTTGACCTAAAAGCAAGAAATCAGGCCATCACCCTGACATGGGTAAAACAGTACGCTGACCTGAGCGAACAGCGACCCACGTGGTGCGCGGTCATGGACGTCCTGGTAGGGAAATCCGTCACAAAAGCCTCCGGAAAAGTGCATAGCCTCTCAAAATTCCACGTGATGCTTCAGACGTGGAAGGCGAATACGACAAAGCAGGCAGGGCTCCCAGCCGGAATTAGAAGAATGCTTAAAGCAGCGAAGGACATGGGAGTCACCTTTGCGGCAGTCAAGCCAACGCGCCTGCTGAGGAAACAGATGCCGATATGGTACCACCTCGGAGCGGGGAAGGCCCTCAACAAATTAAACAACCACTTCTACAGTGACTGCCTGCGAACGAAACATGGGTTAACCACCACAGCGGACGCACTAAGAATAACCAAACGCACCAGAGGGAGGGCCAACCCCAGGCACGTGGACCGGCCCACATGTAATTGCAAAGACTACGAGGGTGACCGCAGGAATGGATGCAAGAAGCCGAACGCATGCTGCGACCTCGCAAAGGCCATGATCAGCACGCTCCCGGAACTATGGAACCCGCTAAAAATGACCCCGCATGATGGGTTATCACTATCGATGCTAGACAAGCAGGAAAATCAAACCAGGCGAGAGGCAGGGGAACCCTTCACCTTCAACCCCTCCCTAACATCTGCGAGCGACCTCAGCGCAGGTTTCCGAGCCTTCTACGACGTTGAAAATCCCCCTCAATTTCCGGCGCAGAGGCACCCGAGGAGAAGGACCCTAGTCCCAGAAGACACAGAGCACGCCTTCATCCAAATAGCGCTTAAAAACGAACACTCACGAGACGCAATCGCCGGTGCAGCAGTCCTCCTCCGAGACGGACGAATCAAGGGAGGAAGAGTCCCAAAAATCCTCGCCCAGACAAGACTGGCGGCAGAGGCGCTCGGGATAATTATGGCAGCCAAAAGCACGCCAGGGGACGCGCCGCTACATATCCACACAACGTCAACACAGATAACACAAGGGCTTAATGATAGACTCACAAAGTGGGAGGACCGAGACTGGATCGGAATCAAGGACAAAATGATCCTAAGGAGCGCCGCGTACCACCTAAGGAGGAGAGCTGCCCCTACGATATGGCACCTAGAACATAGACAACAAAATCAGACTAAATATGATCAAGCAACCGAGATGGCGAGAGCCTGTATCCAAGGGGGAAACGATCTCGACCTGGACCTATCAGTGCCAGGGCCGTACCTCCTAAGCGGCATTAAACTAACGGAACTCACCCAGAGACTCGCATACCAGAAGCTGACGACGACCAAGGCCGCAGAACCTCCAAGGCAAAGGACATCCGAAAACCTATACAAAGTCCTGCAAGCGATAGACCTGACCAACGGATCACGGCCAACGGACGCACAGATCTGGGCCTCACTCCGCGCAAAACCAATGCTCCGCAACCATGCGGACTTCCTGTGGAAAGCGATGCATGGGACGATAAAATGTGGTACATTCTGGAAGCACGTACCAGAAATGGAGGACAGGGCGACATGCGCCAACTGCGCGGAGATAGAGACGCCCGAACACATTCTCCTTGAATGCCGAGCGACTGGGCAAAAGGAGGCTTGGGGAGAGGCCAAGGCCGCATGGGAAAGGACGGGCCACCAGTGGCCAGCTCTGAGTTACGGAGCAATCCTTGGAATGGGCCTACTGGCGCCACGAGGCACCGCAGCGGGGGAACAGAGACTACTGAAAATCCTCATTGCTGAAACCGTATGGCTGATCTGGAAGATGAGGTGCGAGAGGGTGATAGGGCACGACGAGGACGGAACATGGACACACGACAAAGCGGAGGTGACAAACAGATGGAGAAGCGCCATAAACGGACGCCTTACAACGGACCGGATTTCGACAAACTCTATCAGATTCCGGAAACGGGCCACGCCGAGACGGATGGTTAGAGACACGTGGAAAAGGATATCAAACATGGCCAAAGCGACAGATGATGAGTGGTATAAATCACACGGGGTTTTAGTGGGTAGAGGGAACGACGATCCTGGATGAACCCAGGCCTAACGGCCCGGGGAAAGGAATGGATTGCGGCCCGAGTCCCACACTACCCTCACCTTAGGTGAGGGTGTGCGGCCGCCAGAAATGGCGGAAAAGCGCATTTTCTCCCCGGGAGTAACCGGCAGGGCGCCCCCCGGGGCGCCGAAAGCGGGAGGAAGGGATCTAACCAAGTTAGAAAGCCGACCTCCGCCTGAAATGGACGCTCCCCAAAAAAAAAAAAAGAGAGAGGATGCTACTATCAACGCCCAGTTTGGTACACATTTTGCAGGAAATATATTTTGATAAATAGTTACGTTATATTCCGGGCGCCCACTCGGTGATTGTTCCGCGCCAGACGGCCTTCGTAGAATGTTCGCCGCGCGATACGCTCTCCTTCAAACACACTCCCCGACTCCGATGCCGCTCAAGTTGTGGTGTTAGGCATGATGCTACCCCGGTCCTCTAATCTCAATGTTATGCTCTAACAGCGGCAAGCGGGGCGATAAAGCTCAAAACGAAGCATTGTTTTCTTCACCTCTCGCAGCATGTCTACCTCTATTCGTGTCCAAAAGCTCCTCGCCTTAGTTGACTTGGTCACATCGGCGTCCCAAACCGTCATTCAGGAATGGGAGAAGGCTGAAACGGTTTCCGATAGCGGTCTCCCGTCGTTCGCACTCTACAACGCTCAACGCACCATTATCGGTGCCTGCGGTGCCTTTTCCGAACTCGTGCACAATCCTCACCACCGCCTGCTCGAAGTGTCCGCTGGCTACTTCGAGTCACGGGCCTTACACATCGCGGCTGAACATCGCGTCGCAGAGGTGCTGGCTTCCGTGGACCAATTGCAGGGCATGCACGTCAAGGACCTCGCAGTCAAAATCTGTATCAACGCTCAGAAGCTTGGTACGGACTCATTGTCGGTATGTAGACTTCTATCTGATGTATTCCTCGTAGAGCGCATCATGCGCACACTGTGTTCCGCGCATATTTTCGCTGAGGTGCAGGAAGACCACTTCGCGAACAATACCGTCAGCACGTCTCTAGTAGGCGATGAAGCATTCCGTGCATACCTTGTCGCGCAGTACGTTGCATATCTGGCGACTTGCTGGCTATGTCTAATTGTAAACCCATAGCGCGATGGACATCTACACGGCCTCGGAGAAGCTGCCCGACGTTTTGCGTGATTCTGTCAAAGGAAACTCAACGGCCGTGACTTGCACCGCCTTTACAGAGGCACACAACACGAACTTGTCGCGTTGGGATTGGCTCGAGGAGAAGGTTACGTTGCCCGACGGCACTGTCGGTCCGCGGCCCCACCTCGAGATATTCGGCCTTGCCATGATCGGTGGCGGCCGTATTATGGGCACTCCAGTTTACTATGGTGAGATAGGTCGGCCATGCATGGAAATAAATGGCTTATTATTTCACCAGATTACCCTTGGGCATCTCTCGGAGAGGGAATCGTCGTCGATGTCGGAGGTGGAGTTGGTAAGAACCACGTTCTCTGATCATCACCTTGATTGACAATTCTACTCAGGTGGAATGAGCCTTGACCTTTCCAGGAAATACCCGAAGTTGAACTTCGTGGTGCAGGATCGCCCGGCGGTCATCGAGCAGGCGAAGGGCATCTGGCAGCAGGAGAACCCCGGCGCCCTGGCAAGTCGAGTGACGCTCATGCCGCACAATTTCTTTGAAGAAAACCCCGTCAAAGGCGCAGCTGCGTACCTCCTGCGCTCCATTATGTGCGTCTGCGCTCTTCAGTATATCACATGCACGAGCTCATGCATCACTGGCTATCTGCAGGCACGACTGGGAGGACGACCGCTGCGTAGACATTCTCCGTGGCATACGCATGTCTATGCGCCCGAATTCACGCGTGCTCGTTGTAGACCAGGTCATGAATACCACACTCGGGTGCCCCGAACTCGCATCGGCCCCAGCACCGCTGCCCGCCAACTACGGCATCGCAAACCGTCTCGCACACGAGCGCGACCTCGACATGCTTACCCTCATCAACGGCATCGAACGCACTCCCGCGCAATTCCGCTTGCTCGCAGTCCGCTCCGGACTCGAGGTTGCACGCATCTGGGAGTGCCGGGGCATCATCTCTGTTGTCGAGATGCGCCTCCCGAATTCGAGCATGTAGAGGTCTCTGAAAATGCGCACCATATCCACTTCTCCGGACATTCGCAGGCTGTAGTTCAACAATCTCAATTGACATTGATTAAAAACTTAATGTGCTTCTTGTTTTTGTCTCTCGTGTAGATATCTTCGAATGTTTGGTTGGTCGTCAGGAGCGGACGGATCGCCAAGACAGAAGCATGGACGTGGCTCCGCAATTCAACACCGCACGAGTCCCACCAATGCCGCCGAAGCTTGGACGATCACCTTCGAACCATCATGAGCGTTTTCAGAATCGAACGAATGATTCCTACACCTAGATAAGTACCCGAACCATCTCCTAGCAATCTTCTGCCAAAGCCTTTGTAGAATGCTGAGCGAGAAAGCCGCCGCCTACGTGGAGCGACCCTGAGCAGAAGCCGCGCTGACAGATGTGCTGAGAAAGACTGAGCTGCGACCCTGCGAGTCAATCAACCACCCCGCCACGAAGGTCCTGTCTCTGCCCTCGACGGAAGCTGCTTCGCCTGAAGGCCATCCCGACGTCTGCAGCAACTCATGCAGGACAGCCTCTCCTCTGACAGCGTGTCGTATGGGCGATGAAGGTAGCAAATCACAGGGAGGAGTGCAATCTGACATGCCGTCGGATGGGTCTGTCAAAAACTCGTAAGCCAGAGATAGCGGTACGTTTCGGGATCAGCCACGAAGAAGACGATATAGACTCGATCACGGTGACAATAATCACGCTCGTGGATGTAGAGAGTCCGATACCTCCGATGCGCCTCGTCGAGGGCGAACAACCGAGGATCTCGACAGACCATTGTCGAATATGATGATAGCCGAATGGGCGAACCCGGGCAAGGCGCATTTGCCACAGACACCATGTCGTGCTCTTTGCGATCTGAGCTGTCCTTGTGAATCTGTGGGCACTGCATTGCTAGATGATGGTCGACACGAATTAATCACTTGCCTGGGATAGGTAAGCTCAACGGAATTGCTGGGCTCCCTCCGTCCACAGCCTTAGCAGTTTCTGGGGTGTAATGACATCGGAAGATTCTCATTTCATCACGTAGACGCTGCGTCAACCATGCTCAAAAACTTGACGTGGTGGCGCCGGTCCGTGAGGCCAATTCAATAGATTAGCGCCGCCACTGTGCAAGATATTTGCATTCACAGAGCCCGGAAAGTTTGAAGGGAGCGTGGTACAACACATATGTGTTTCATAAGCCGATCGTCTCGGCCCATGAGAGCATCGGACGATATCGTACCTAGCCTTCGGAGGGACCGAATGTCGGGACAGCGTTTACACTGGGTGTTCTCCGCCGCAAGGTTACAGTGTTTGCTTCGATAATGTGCGCGTTCTTTCTTTGAAAGCACTGGGAAAGGTTGCTCGTTCGAGTTTGAAATAATTTTGATGGCGGGGGCGCATCACAAGTGGCCTCGGCGAATACCGATGAGGGAGAGCGCCTATTTTCCTTGTCGCTCGACGCTCATGCGCGCATAGCTTTGAGCCTACAGAACAAGTAGAACCGAACATTGCCAAGTGGCTGTGTGCCCTGAAATTCGCAACCGATACTCCGAGACTCTTTTGTTGTCCGTTCCAGTCGCAACTCAACTAGAAGAAGTTCCTGATGCTCTGCGGAAGTTTCGAAGAGGTCCGTTGTCTGTTCATCTCATGGGTGTGGTTCTCACGATACCTCGCGACTAATAGACATTCCTTGGCTACCATGCGTTTCTCAGGATAATTGTGTCCCGAGCGTGCGGACGTGACGAGCAAATTTGACCTCGTGCTCGGAGTACGAAAGGCATTGTCCCGCAGAGCCCGAGTCGTTGAGATTGTCCAGCTTTCCAAATCGGGTTGTGGCCTACCCAGCTTTAAAGACACGTAACCACAATCTTGCGACCACCTACTTGTTTCTCGCCCTTCCCCTCACCTCCTGAATGTCGAGCCTCGCCCTCCAAAGCGATTCGAGCTTTTTATCGCCGTCGATTGGTCAAGGCGATCAAGTCAAGCTAGTATCGGGGTAAGCACAGTTACTAGAGCTCCTGCATGGCATGTCCCTAAAACTTTGGTGTAGACTCGGCTGGCTCTGGCCATTGTTTTCAACATCGCTGATGGATGTTGCTTGGATACAGGAGTCGGGTGATGGCAATCGGAGACTGGTGAGCATCGCTACTGCGTCTATCGATCCGACTGTCTAATTGTGGCCGTAACGTCAATAGAGGTTTTACTGGTCTGACCACCATACAGTCGAGGAGTTATGCCTCGCACTGAACTCAGTAGTCGAATTCAGGGCCCCAAGCAACTGGGAGGCGTTGATTCAGGTCCCAAAAATCCATCATGAGGACCTGATGGTAGATGCGCAGACATACTCCTTGCTCTCTGATTACATCCCGAAACAAACATTCTTCGAGAACCTGGAATCACTTCACTTCGAAGCAACCAAGGAGAGTTCGGCAGAGCACCTTATGTCGAAACTCGTCGGACACAGTCTACGCCAGCTATACTACCACTTCGAAGAAGACGCGCGCGACTGCGCTGTGCAAGACTTAGACGAGCTTCGGGGCAGGGCAAATAACTCGCTGCGGGTTCTCGTCATCGAGCAGACCGACGATATCACCATCCCTCCAGACCACCGCCTCTTTTCATCTAGGCTTTCGGCATTCGTCTGTTGCTATCGCAATCTCACCGGTCTGGCTTTGATCCACACACCGCTCCATCCGTCCGCGTGGACGCTCCTCGCACAGCTAGCACGCCTTAAAACACTCGAGGTCTGCTTCTACGATTCATTGCTGGAGCACTTGCCGTTTCCGGTTCCCGGGAAGTCGTTTCCGTGCCTGAACACTCTACATTCATCAGGGAAAAGCCACCGTGATAATTATAGCAAACAAGATATAATTAGAAACAATAATGACATTATACTGAGTAGACGGAATAGTTTGGTCCCCCGTTTTCGCAGATTTAATTAGACATAATAGACGGACACACAGTTACATTAGGCACGATTATCACAACATAGATGGGATGCAAGATCGGTAACTGGTACATGAATATCGCTACCGACGACCGTAACAAGCATATCAGTCATCGAAAATCATCTTAGCTAGGGCGCGAGGCACATCAATGTTCGACACAAGTACACCAGCCTTTCCGGCACTGTTTCCATGATGAGTTGTAATCATAGTAGAAGGCGCATGAAGACTACTCACCAGACGTTCAAATATACCTGATGCAGGAGCCTGTGGTACGTTGCGGGGCTCCGGGCACGTATGTCCGAAATGAATTGGAGTGCCTTCAGGTAGACTTGGTTGGCGATTGTAGCGTTGTAGTCTGTGGCGACGTGGCATGAGCCGGACGTCCAGTCGCGAAGCACAAGACTGGCCTGGTAGACGTAAGTTAGTATGCGAGCTAAGACGACGCGTGAAATTAGCGTGACGTACCATTGTCATGGCTACGGCGAGCATAGTCACAGGTATCTCCTTCTCATTTGGCTTCAGACGATCCGACGACGTGAATTGATCGGGATGGAGGGCTGCGATTGCCCCCGTGCCTTGAAAGAAGAACTTCGAGATGAACTGCGTAATGAATCTCACGTTGAATGCGTTTGAATAATCTACCAGACCCTAATGATAGCAGTCAGAGCGGGCTACGGTGATGTGGTATGGGGTAAGCCGTACCGGAGAACGACCTGGGTAGACAAACTCGAAGTCGAGTTGCCATTCGGCCACTAGGCGAACACAGTCTGGATCGTCTGCCTTCAATCCGAGTGAGTCGGGGACACTATCCAACAGCGACTTCTTCATTTGGCCACGAAGGATCGCAATGCGCTGTTCACCCTGTGGAACAAAGGTCAGTTGTGTTCTACGCGGTACAAGATGCGCACCTGGTCCGCAATCAGCTTCGCATATTCATAGTCATGCTCGACTCGCTGTGCAACGGCCTCGGCTTCCGCTCCAACATCCTTCATCTGGGTCCGCAGAATCCGAAGGATGATAACAAACTGGTGCTCGAGCCGCTTGTCGGCAGCGAAAATTCCGCCGCCGAATGCGAGATCAGCTTCGAAGGCGGAGATGACCTTGTTGATAACCATGCGAATTACCAGGCTCTGGTCCTTGAGGCCAATCTTGCGCGCTGTCTTGTACACGATGCGGGTCTCGGGCGGCCACTGCTCTTCGTTAGCTTGAAGCTCGGCAACCGTCTTGATGACCGAGGTAGCTGTACTCATTGTCACCTTGAGTGGCTTCGCCTCGCTGGCTCCCTCGTTCTTGAACACCGGTCGCTGTAAGCCGTGATAAGTGAGTATAATGCATAGTGTGTACATTCAGGCCCAAACATACCTCGCGTTCAATAGCCTCTTCACGCCGCGACTTTCCTTGCTTCTTTTCTTTGCGGCTCTTCCTCTTGCTCTTCTATAGACTCGATGAATCACTGTGTACGCGTAAATCACATGAACCGACCTTATTCTTTGTCTCTTCAATCTCCTCATCGTCAATGAACTCGGCGTCCGAGACCATGGGCGTGTTCGGTGGAAGCGGAATGCTGGACGATTCGGAGGTACTATCGATGCTGATCGCCCTTGAGTGCCGAGATGAGCCTTTCACGACGATCTCGGGCTCAAATAGAGCACTGTCTTGCTCGCCTTGGGCCCATTGGGGGACCTAGACATGTTAGCAGCGCAGCCACCCGAGTTGGGATGACTTACTGAGACGAACAGGTCCTCTTCATCGGCGGCTGCCTCTTCGCCACTGAATGACTCTTCACCTGAGTCTGTAGATGAAGCGTACGCGCTACCGCTGGCGGAGTCCGAGCTGATATCTTCGGCTTTGGCAGCGCGACTGACTGGAGCAACCGTCTTGATGGAGGCTAGCTGGGCGGGCGGTTCTCTCGTAAGCTGTGGTACGGGTGTGCGCACGGTGCTTAACGTCTTTCGTCCCGGGGCAGTGACAATCGTGTTGGGAGCAAGGGGTTGAGGCTCATCATCAGACTGGGAGAGGAGTGAACGTGGAAGGAGGACACGCGCTGTCAATGCAGAAATACGAGAGGATACGTAAGCATTTGGTGGACCCACAAAAGCCAGATAAGGTATTTGTTTGTACTCACTTTGCGACGACTTTTTCGGGCCTACGTGCGCTAGAAAAGATGGCTGTTAGCACGTTACAACCACGATGAACTTGTGCGCAACACGTACGTTCTATCCCATTGTCATGCAACTGCTTCTTCCTCTTTCCCTTTGACTTTGAGTCAACATCCGCCGTCTCCGCAGCATCAGCACTGGCAGTTGTTTGTGACCGGCCACGCTTGCGGGTTGTGGGGGTTTTCCAGACTGATTCATCGGTGAGTAAGTATTTTCAAGGGCTCTACCATTCCACTGACCTTTATTTTCCAGAGCTTGGGCCATTGCTGACCGTGGTCCGGAAGCTAGAGCCGATGTATAAGCTATTAGTCCCGGTAAGTTATGATTTAACGTACCGCGGATGGCCTCTGCATCGTCAATCTCCTTCTGCTCACGCTCGGCCTTGTTTTTTGCTCTAGTCAACGCTGCCTTGGAAGGAGCTTTGACTCCCTTGGTTGGTGCTATGACAGTCCCGACTGCGTGACTGTCGGAGGCGGTTACTACACTTCGGGTCTGACGTTTGGACATGGCGGGGGCTGGGCGAGGGAAATAGGACGTAGAAGCAGAGGGAAAGCGACGCGCAAGCGTCGTGATGACTCGGAGGCCCGATGGCGTGCGAATATGCTCGAGGTTACGGTGGTCTGATAAGGTAAGAAATATGGTTCCAATATTACTTGACCTGCTTACCTATCTTCCCAGTACAGAGAACGTCGCACTCCTCCTGCTGGTCGTGATGCCTTCACTCTGTACCGGATGCCACCAGACCTTCACATCCCGTGGATTTGCCAGTCACGTCGCACAGGCAACTCAAGAAACCTGTCGCTCGCAACTCCGAAGTCAGCTCGCTCAGGCCCAGGCTACTCAGGCACAACCGACGTACACCTCGTCCCCGCCTCGAGAACACTCCCCATTGCCTCGCCAATTCCAAGGCGACTACTTTGGACCAGCTTCGAGCTACGCAGCTAAAGATTTCGAGTGGAGCGAGGATGGGGATGATGAACACGAAGAACCGGAGGGTAGTGTGGATGAGCGCGAGTCTGAGGATGAAGACCTTGACGCAGAGCTTCAGGAGTCTCTGCGAAGCCATTGGGAGCCTGCTCGACCATCTCCTGTTGAGCCAGCACCCTACGGCGGTAACATGAGTGTAGAGTACGAGACGCGTAGAGACGGTAACGCACCTCCGTCGACATTCGGCCCACAACAACGTGAACGGCTAGAGGCCGCTCTTCGTCGCACCATCCATCGCACCTGTTTCCCTTCCGAGGTTGCCGGACAGCGTATCACATCACGAGCGGCAGGCTATGGAGACTACGCGTCAAAAGTTGCAGATGGGCAGCCGAATCGAGGACCGTACACACCGTTCCTGTCCAAGCTGGAGTCTGAGGTGGCAATGTGGGCAAAGCTACGTGGACCAGGGTCAACCGCGCTGACGGAGCTGCTTTCAATCGAAGGGGTCAGTGATACCGACTCTACACAGCATTAATCTTGACTGACCGTCGTATTAGGTACAGGAGCGACTCGGTCTCTCGTTCAAGAACACCCAAGAGCTCAATGAGCTCGTTGATAAGTTGCCCGCCTCGCGTCCGCGTTTCCAACGTGAGGAAATTATTGTCGATGGCGAGGCCTTCGAGGTGTTCTTCCGCGACATTCTGGAATGCGTCAAGGCACTCTATAGCGAACCAGAGTTTGCTCCGCACCTTGTCTTCTTGCCCGAGCGACACTATGCTGACCCCGACAAGACTCTTCGGCTGTACCATGAGATGCATACCGGCAAGTGGTGGTGGGCTGTACAGGTAAGCTGAAGCCATCTGCTTGATAGAGTTAGCTGCGAAGACTAACCTGAGATATAGCGGAAAGTTGAAGAGGCAACTCCGGGCGCGACCATCCTTCCTATCATCATCTCGTCGGACAAGACACAAATCACCCTTTTCCGCAACAAATCAGCCTACCCCGTTTACATGACGATTGGAAACTTACCAAAGGCCATTCGAAGTCGGCCATCGCAGGGTGGGCAGATCCTTCTAGGATACCTGCCGACGACGAAGCTGGAGCACATCACCAATAAGGCAGCCCGGCGGCGGACTCTGGCGAATCTGTTCCATGCTTGCATGCGGAGGATCCTCGCTCCGCTCCGTAAAGCTGGCCTGGAGGGTGTTGAAGTCTGTGGCGGCGATGGACAAGTTCGCCGTGGTCATCCCATCTATGCAGCGTACGTGGCAGATTATCCAGAACAAGTCCTGGTCACCGGCGCGAAATCTGGTGACTGCGCCATCTGTCCGGCTCCGCATGACCTTTTCGGGGACGACGACGATTACCCTCTTCGAGACCTTGGAGAAGTCCTCGACGTCCTCGACAGCGCAGACACATACCCTCTCCAATATGTTCGGGCGTGCAAGAGCATACGGATGAAGCCCATCTACCGTCCGTTCTGGCAAGGCTTGCCGTACGCGGACGTCTTCCTATCCATTACCCCCGACATCTTGCACCAGCTTCATCAAGGCGTGATCAAACACCTCATCTCCTGGATCACCAGCGCGTACGACTCTGCTGAGATCGACGCGCGATGCCGCCGGTTTCCGCCCAGCCATAGCGTCCATGTTTTCTTCAAAGGGATCACTTCCCTCTCTCGCTTAACCGGGCGCGAACACGCAGACATATGCCGGATTCTCCTTGGACTGATTGTTGATCTGCCCCTACCTGTCGGGCACTCTCACGATCAGCTCGTGTTGGCCACACGCGCCCTCCTCGACTTCACCTATCTTGCCCAGCACCCAGTCCATAGCTCCGATACTCTAGACGCCCTCGACGATGCAATGGCCGCGTTCCATGCCAACAAACAAGTATTTGTCAGCCTGGGTATCCGCGAGCACTTTCACCTACCGAAGCTCCATTTTGTCACCCGCCACTACCGCCAACTCATCGAGCTGTTCGGCGCTGCGGACAATTTCAGTACCGAGTACACAGAACGGCTACACATCGATCTTACCAAGGAGGCATACCGCGCAACAAATCGGAAGGACGAGTACGCGCAGATGACCCTCTGGCTAGAACGAAAGGAGAAGGTCCTACGCCATGCTGCGTACGTCAAATGGTGTCAGCAAGGTCGTCCGCCAACTATGGCGCTGAATCCGTTGCATTCACGGCATCAGCGGCATATCCTCATGACGCGCGAGCCGTCCGCAAAGCGAGTAACATTTGCGGCTCTGGCACAGGACTACGGTGCCGTTGACTTCGAGAGGTGCTTCGCCCGCTATGTTGTTGGGCACAATCATCCGGATCTCGCTCGTTCGATGGTGGACTACGTTGCAGACTCTGTGTCCTTCCCGTTCAGCGCGGTTGCAGTCTATCATAAGGCGAAGATCTGGGATGAAGACTTCCCTCGATACCGCCATGCCTCAGATGACTACGATGTGATCGTTTCCACACCGTCTCGCCACGACAAACGTGGGGCTATTGTACCCGGCCGCTTCGATACTGCTTTGGTCAACGAGGGCCTTGGTCGGAGCATCGGCGTTGAAGGTAAGCTGTCAAGTTATCGACTCAGACTCGCGTTACTGATACGAGTGTTATCCAGGCTACCGTATCGGGCAGATCCGTACCATATTCACTATCCCCCAACGCTATACGCCCGTGATTTTCCCCCACGGCAACCCCTCAAACTACTTCGCCTATGTTGAGTGGTTCACACCGTTCTCGCAACCCGGACGTACACACGGGATGTACAACGTCGCGCGCGCTTTGAATGACGATGGTACACGGGAGGCTAGTGTGGTTCCATTGGATAGAGTACGGCGGAGTATTCATCTTTACCCTCGCTTCGGCAGCACTGTGCCAAGAGACTGGACGTCGACGAACGTCCTTGAACGCTGTCAGGATTACTACGTAAACTCTTTCACAGATCGACATGTGTACGGTACGGTAGTGTAGATACCAACCTCGATAGCCTTCTACTACTAGTGCCCCCTGCTTGCGATGCTGCAAAAACCCAAAGAAGACGGCAATGAGCATGTGCAATTATGCCGTGCTTAATGATAAAAGTCAGATTAACTGGCATTAATCCGACATTAGACGGACCCGCTCGGATTAATTCTAATATCAAATAATTATCCCGGGGGGTTTTCCCTGATGTTGCTGGCTCAGGAGCGGTATCGACGACGACTCGTCCGGGCTGAGGCTCGGAATGCTCAGCAAACTTGCTCAGCTGGTTCAAGCCTCCCCCATGCCTCAGCTGCGTACCTTCAACGTGGGGTTCGACTGCAGTCGTCCAAACGACTTGAATGACCTGCAGGAACTCTTCGAATCCGTCTTCAAGAGTAGCGGCGGAATTCGGCAACTGACCGTCTCCACAAACACGGTCGAATTCGACGAGACACCGTTTATTCCACTTCGAGCCCTCAAATCCCTATCCCCTGCGCTACAAGGGATAGAGCTTGATTTCAGAGCTATTCCCGTGGATATAACGCACGAGCTCTTCATGAATATCTGGAATATTTATGCCGGGCAGAAGGTCCTCAGTCTGTGCCGTCCTGTCGAGGAGGTACCCAACTCAGACTGGGCGGACCATATTGTGGACCTCGTTCAATTTTGCCTACCGGGTTGCACGTCACACTGGTGAGATACAAACATCATCTTGTAAATACTCCGCCGGTGCATCGGTAAATTCTCTAGAACAATGGAAAACGTGATAGAAAGTATTATCATCCCCTCGCCGCCACAGCCGTTTCTATGAGATTCCCAGCGGTCTACCAGAATCAATAGCTTCGAAGGGACTCGAGTTCACGCTGGAGGATATGAGTGTTCTTATGCACAAAGCAAGCGGTGCATATCTCACGCGATCTGACCAGCTGAGGCAGATTCAGAGGTAACATGTGGAGTAATTCATGCTCGAATGGGCCTCGTAGAACCGAGTACTCAGCATGCGTAGCTTTATGCTTGATATGGATATCTTTTGTGTATAATAAATGGCGACTGTGCACGCCACGCCTGCATAGATACATTACTTCGGGGAAAATTAGCGTCCGCTTCATAGCCCAAATTGGGGGATTGCAATACGGTACGGTGCGATCATCGAGAAAAATGCACGCCATTCAACAAGATGACAGTACGCGATAAGCGGTGTCCTACACTGGGAGACGAATGATCTTGTCCGACTAGCACGGGTTTTTGGAGAAATATGTGCGCGGTGCGAGTTTGAGAGATCGTAGGGCAGTAGCGATCGGGTGTGTAGGAAGCACAGGGGTGTATACAGGTTGAAACGACCCTATTTCTAGCATAAATTCTCTCTGATAGGGCTACAGACATCAGCACAAGAAACGCGTATGACGCACTATGCGATGCAACGATAAGGCGAAGAACCCACCACTGGCGATCGTAGCGTGAAGAGGTCAGTCATCAAAGCAGAGCCTGGTCACACACGCGGACGTCATCCAAGCAGCCTCTAGGTTCTATACGCTGGTGGCCACTCTACGCATTCCAGAGTTGTCCTGGGGCAGGCTGCAGGCACGTTTGTTGCAGACGGTGTGATTGTTCCGCATGTCCGAGCCTACCAACTTGAACTTTGAAGGGTGCTGCGAGTCAAGCGCTCTGGCCACGCGACCCGGATCAGCGCCATCCAAATCTCGGACGCGTCGGCCTGACTTTGTCCACTGACACGACCACGCTGGGACGACCTCTCTGAAGACACCGATTCTACCCCTCGCATACTCTCAAAACCAGTTCTCCCGGGTACCGTACACAGGCTTCGGCCTTTCTCCCGTCTTGTGTGCTGCGGGTGAACGGCTATGGTCGTATACACTGCACGGTCAAGACCTGGGCCATGTCACGGACGTACAACACACTCCGGTGCTGTGTTGGAAACACGGGGGATATGGGATGCTGTTGGGCAGACAATGCTCGGGTGTCCAACAAGGTATGTTTACTCCTCGCCCCGGACTTCATGATTGACCTAATAGCCTTCGTTGTGCACTTCAAGTTTGCTTTTGCTTCATACCGAAGGTCTGCCGCGGAGATTGTCACTAGACACGCGGGTGTTGGTCTGGGACTGTAGCGGAGCCTGTTTCTCGACTGATTGGGTGTGTAATCAATTTCGTTCTTCGCTTCGACTACCGTTCACCCACCTCTTCCCATAGAGGCTGTGATGAACAGCGCGTAAACATGCCGTTGTAATCTACTAGGAGAAACCAGGACTCGTCTTTCTTCGCACCCGCCCATCGACCAAGTGCTCCCGACCACTCGAGATTCGGAAGCGTGGTCTGTTTATCCTCAAGGTAAATCGAGGATCGTTTCCCGGAGGGTGACAAATTGATGGAGATGAACAGAGGGTAATGTTCTGGGTACGTTGTCCAACACATTGTACTTTGTCATTCTTCTCATGGCGGGTCGTGCAGCTGGTAGGACAAGGAAGCGTCTGGAGATATTTGTCCTGGCCACTGCTCTGGCCTGTCTGTCCAGTCGACAGCGACCAGGCGCGTGGCTGCATCGGTCAAAAGGCCTCTCAGGTCTTGCGCCTCCCGACTTTCCCCCATATGTCGACTCCCTTCCCCTGGTCCACCGGTTCCTCTTGCGATGACCCAATGACGGGAGGTGATTCGCAGGACGAGCAACCGTACAGCGAGGATTATGCGCGGCCCTTCGACGACCCCGTGGATTTTGACATGACCCCGTCGGGCGAAGAACCTTCCGGTCTCATAACTATCGGTACCGGAAACTTGCAGATCGATGGATTTCCATGCGTGCGTACAACTTTTGAGCGCCATTTACCGAGGCTAATTTTGCGCGTAGGTTTTCCACAACTATCCACCCACCTTTCGTCAATCTACCCAGAATAATGCGGCATCGAACAATAGGCCCCCCTTCATCGTGCCTGCGGGATGGGACTGCGAGGGCGGAGGCGATGTCGAGGGATCCTCCCATTTTGTGGATGGCTTCGACCTCGATGGTGATACAGTGGAGGATACAGTGATCAGTGGCGCACACCTCCGCTGGGAGTATGTGCAACGCCGCTATACTCCTCCGCCTGACTCAAAAACCCTCATATGGTGGAACACGGAATACTCGCGTTGCTTCGCCGCTATCTTTGGCTATCACTGGTTCGACAAAGTGCGCTACATGGTCGGAAGTAACCACGCCGACCATGCGACGCAGGAGCTCCCCGCGCTCCTTTCGAATTCGTCACATACTCTCAGGACCTTGGAGGTCAGATGGGATGGCTCCGTTGTGGTGGACTTCCAGAAACCTCTCGAGTTCACCTCGATGCTTATAAACGTCGTCCGAACGCACATGCACCTGACCCGCCTCATCGTCTCCGACGTCCCCTTCGGGCCCGAAGGGTGGTTCCACCTCGCGTCCCTCCGCAATCTGCAAACCCTCGAGGTCTCCTTCTGCGATTCCCTACTCAACCATACTCCGAAGAGTGCATCGTTCCCCAGGTTGCGCAAGCTCCGCTGCTGTCTCATCAACGACTGCGACGCCCACGGGACACATTCCTCGAAGGGCTCGCGCACCAGCATGCACGACGAGTGTTACGAACAGGGCGCCGACTCGGACGCGTCGCGGTACCTGAAGAAACTCGCGGAACTCCTCGCGCACACCGACCTCCCCAACCTCCGCACGTTCGACCTCTGTTTCTGGCGGTTCACCCCCGATCTCGACGATCCCAACGACCTCAACCCGCTCTTCGCGTCCCTCGCGCGCAGCAAACAGCTCGAACACATCGTCATCGGCGAGCCTTCCGCCGCCTCCGCCGATGACGAAGAGAAACCCTTCGACATGGACACCCTCGAGCCGCTGTACGCGCTCACGGGGCTCAGGGCGCTGGTGCTCTACGGCGCGGTTGCGTCCTGCACGCGGCGGTTCCCCGGCGTGTTGTTGAAGGAGTGGCGTGGTCTCGAGGTCCTCCGTCTCAGCATCGATCGCACGAACACGACACGCGAGACTTTGACTCGGCTCGACGGTTGCGTCCGGTATGGGGAGAGGCTCACATGGCCCGGGTATGACTTTGGTTGTCCCGAGTGCAGGACGGAGAACAGCCCGCCTCTTGACGGGTCGATTTTTGTCAAGCGATGTGAATGTGAATGCGATGATCAGCTGTATCGGGCGTAATATATTGCCTTGGTTATTTCGACCGTGTTTCTTCGTGAATTCTGCTACCCTTTTGATTTTCTCTGTGGACGAAAGTTCAGCGCTGTGATATGTGGTCTGTACGACGACGCGCTCAGAGAGGCCACATCCCAGGGCTGCGGCGCACGCAAAGACGGCTTGGATCCAGACCTGCATCAGCAACGCACGGCTCCCATCTCACAATCCCATCTCACAATCCCATCTCGAAATCCCATCCACCCTCCACCCCATCACCCTCCACCCCTCCCGACCAACCACCAAACCGCCCCAATCCACCCCTCCCCATCCTCACCGCCATCGTCCCGGTCTCACCCCTACGAAAAGCGAGTCCAAGTCCTGGCTTTCGTCATATCTTTTCTCAACGTACATAAAACTCCGTCTATGACATTCGATGAGACAAAGTTTCGCGGAACAGTGAGTATCGAGAGCGTGATCTACCGTGAGTCGGAGTTGACGATGGAACGGGTGGGTGGGGGATGTGGGTGTTTCTTTGTGCGGTGCGGTTTTGTTGGGTGGGTGGATGGGTGGGTTTGGTGGTCGAATTGTATGAGACGCGGGAGACGATACGTTCGTGCGAAGAAGGGAGGTAAACGGCGTCGACTCATTTATGACGGAGGGCCTGTGATCGAAAGAATACATCACCCTCATCGTCACACACCATCCCAACCCCCTTCAATCCCCTCAACCCCCATCCCATTCCAATCCCAAAACTCATGCTAGAATTAACAATCCCAAACCCATGCTAACGATACCAACGATACCAATACAAGTGGAACAATTCTATCAACCCCCTCCATCTAACCTGCTTTGCATATCCACTTCGCGTCGACTCCCCCTCTCATATCTTCGCATCTACTCCCCCGCATCCTTCGTCTCCGGCAAGAACGCCGCAACAACCGTACACACAAACACGCCCCCGCCAGCGAGGAACAACACCTTCCTTGTCCCATCGCCGCCATCGCCGCCAGCCGAGTCGATGTGCGCGGCGATGAGCGGCGCGACGATGGACGAGAGCCGGCCCCAGAACGACGCGAGGCCGCATGCGGAGCCGCGCACGGACGCGGGGAACGCTTCTGGTGTCCAGCCGTACAGTACCGCGTTGAATGTCGATTGGACTAAAGGAATGAATGAATTAGGGTTGGTGTTTGGTGGGAAGAGGGGGGGACGTACAGAAATACTCCATTGCCCCGAACCCGACGCTCGCTGCGGGCGTCCGCACGATCGAGAACATGAACAGGCTCGCGCCCATGAGCGCCGACGACGCGACCATGGCCCAGCGCCGGCCGACGCGCGGCACCTCGATGAGCGCGGTGCCGAGCAGCACGCCAGGCACACCCACCACTGCGATCACGATACTAGAAAAGCGAGTTAGTTGGGGAGCTTCGTATGTGGTTGTGGGCTTACTAGTTGCGGTACGTGTCGTAGACGGAGAGCTCTGCGGCCGCGCCGCGCTCGGCGAGGAACTTCGGGAGGAAGTTGCCTGCAATGACGAAGCCCCTGAAAAATACATAGGACGCATCAGCATTGTCATTCCGCGAATTTTATATGAAGAATGAGAAAAGACGCGCTCGACGACGTGTGGAATAGAAAGGGAAAGAAAGAAACGCACCAATAATCCGCAGCGTAACAAATCCACGTCAAAACCGTCAGTCGCGCCATGGTCCACGTCCCGAAAAGCATGCGCAGATGGCCACCAGGGACCCTCCTGACCTTCTTCTCCCGCACCTCACCCTCCTCGCTCCCGCTCGCACTATCATTAACATCCTCCTCGTTGGCCACACGTTCACACGCCTCTAGATGCTCTACGGCGAGCCCGACGCGCTTCCCATTGAACTTCGCTACCGCGCGTACAACCTCAACGGCCTGCCGGTCGCGGCCCTTGGCGATGAGGAACTTGGGGGACTCGTGGAATGAGAAGAGTACGAAGCGGGCGAGGAAGGCGAGCACGGAGAGGCCGCCGAGGGCGAAGAGGGTGTAGCGCCAGCCGTAATTATTGCTTTTTGTGCAGCAGGTGGACGACGAGGGGTCGGAGACGTTGGCGCAGGACGGGAGGTCGGGCGTGCAGGCGAAGTGAGGGATGAGGGCCCAGGAGATGAGCGAGGTTATTATCACGCCTGCGGGAAAGCGTGAGTATGGAGGGAAGGATGTACTAGCAAGAGTACGTACCGAGAGGCTGGAAGACCGAGAGCGCTGCGAGGAGGTATCGTCGGTCCTGAAAAAGAAACTTTAGCATTCGTTACATCAATCGTAAAAGCAGCGACGTACGTTGGGTATGAACTCCAGGACGATAGTCGCGTCGATGGGTATATTCCCGCCGAGGCCGAAGCCGACGAAGAAGGTCATGGCGCAGATAGAAGCCCAGGTGTCGAGGGCGCCGATGATCATGCCAAAGACGGCGACGATGGCGACGGTGAGGTTGAAGGCCCAGCGGCGGCCGATGATGTCGACGAGGATGCCCCAGGTGAACGCACCGACGGTGAGGCCGGCGGAGAATACTAGAGAAGGAAGCCGGTGAGTTGGATGCGAACACGGAGCCTGCGATCGAGAGCATAAGATGCTCACCGGAAAAGATGTCTCCATAGTCCTTGTCTGCAGCGCTGTCAGCGACGGAAAGGCAGCACACGCGGAGGCGACGCACCAGAGACGCCGAGCTCCTGCTGTATGCGTGGGGTGACGAGGCTGAATGCCTGGGCCCACATGAGGTCGAGGGCGTAGCCGAAGCCACAGAGGAAGAAGCTGCGGGCGCGTCAGCACACGGGCGCACAGCTCGCATCGAGACGCAGACGCACATGCACCACTGGTAGCGGCCCATACCCGTGTCGTCGAGGGCGCGGCTGATGACGGCCGTCTTGCGGTCGAGCGCGGTCTTTCCCTGGGGCGCGCCATAGGGCATGGCGCGGGCGTGCGGGGGCGGGTCGTCGGACGGGAGGAGGGTGTAGTTCCTGCGGGGCGACATGGCAGACGGTGGTTAAGAGACGGCGCGCGGTGCGCCAGGCGAACACAGGCACACCCGCATCGGGGCGGGACAGGCAGCGTCGCTGCTGCATTGGGAGACATGACATCACGGGCCCTGTCGCCGCTGGCGGGGTGCGCCGTCCAGCGCCTGCGCTCCGCCCAAAATGGGTGCGCCGTGCGATAAGGCTCGCTCTTGCGGAAGTCGCCCTGCCAGACTGCAGCGGGCCCTCTGTGTGCCATGTGCACGGCCGCCTGCCCTGGGAATCCGTCAGCGTCGCGCTCCACGGGCGAGGCCAGCACAGGCACTCACCTTCGCTGGCCTGTGTGCGCTGGGCCTGCCCGTGTCCGATGGCTGCCCCACGAGCCGCGTCCGCCGTCTCTTGTTGACACCAGCAGCACCCGCCTCGATCGCGCCCGCCAGACGGCCCACCGTGCCTCGCGTCATCGCCCCAGCGCGTGCTCTACCGACGGGTGTATGCGCGTGCATTCCTGCCTGGCGGGGTGCCCCAGTGAGTGCGCACAGCGAGTGTTGCACGGGCGGTGTGCGTGGTGCGACGCAAAGCGTGCCTCGGCCTGCCAGTCTGATCGCCGGCTCGACGACGCGTCGATCCGCGGCCCTGGGCCCTGGCCCCTTGCGCCCTCCGTCCACCTCCGTAGTGTCTGCTGCTGCTCGCCCGTGCCCGCGCCCTCTTGTATTCGATCCGTTCTTGTCGCCGTGGACCTTCTCTCCCTACATTGGTAAAATCACGGCCGCCCACGCTATCGCTGCCCTATTAGCTTTGCTGTGGTATTCAACCTGTGACATCGACCGTAGCGTCAACGCTGCGATGCACTCCAAACCCTGACACAACCCGCAAAGCGCGTCCCTCATTCGTGTGCCCCGGCGCAGAAAGCAAAGGCACGCTGACACATGCTTTTTTTAAAATTTCTCTTCGACGCGTGGGTGCAAAAACAGAAGAGAAGTGATGAACAACAGAAAAGGTTATGTTCTGTCTACGTCGCCGTCGAGTCCTCGTTCCGCCGGTACTTTCAGGTCTGTTTCATATGCTCGTCTTAATCGTAATATGTTTAAATTGAGATATATCGGAGGTGGCCAAAGGGACGTATTTCCGGGACAAGGATGACATTCGGACGCGTGTGAGTGGGCTCGTCGTTGATATTTTTTTGGAGGCGGCGTAGAATGATTGGTTGATGGAAGGATGAGCGTCGAAGATGGAATATCGCGTGAGCTGTGCGGGGTGGAGTCGATGGGTGGATCGAGAAATCGCAGGCGAGGGTGGAGAGTCGAGCGAGCGAGCGACGAAGTAGCCCTTGGGTACGTGAGAGGGCACTGCGGAAGAGTTGAGTAGCAAGTGATAGTGTACGTGTACATGCATAATATCAATTTGTCGCGCTACACACAGAGGGGATTGGCCGAAGAAGGTTTGCGAGGGTCCGAACGAGGGCCGCGTAGAGGAGCTTTGGTTACCAAGGCAGACTCGAGTGCGACGTGCGTGCGTGAACGAGTTTTCTCCTCGGCGAAGACGACGGATCTGGGTGATCCATTGGTGGGATCGCTACGGAGATAAAATGCGGTTGGACGAGCAGGGCCTGGAGAAAAGTCGCGCCGTCAGCGGGTCCTACAAGGACGGCCGCAGTGGAGACGGAACGCGCGTTCTGTGGGTGGTAGAACGACACTAGGGTCGGTATCGTTGCAGAGGGCACATGCGGAAGTAGTTCTCGACAACTATGGTCGAATTTCGAGGTTCAGGTTCAGAACGTTTCAGAGTGTATGAAGACAGACGAGCTAGATCATGACGGCAACTAATTCAAAAATCGTCCCCATGTGCTCAGTGAATTAATATTGATACAAGCGATTCTGACATAGAGACATCGCTCAGATGCAGCGCGATCTCCGTTTTTTCGACACCGTTGCGCGACGGGAAATGCGGTGCGTGCGGTATGAAGCCGTTCGATAGCGGATAGGCTTCAAGAGCGCGCCAATAGTGGCTGTTTGATAGCCCAGTCTACGAAGAGGAGCGGATTGTCGCTCCAGCGACGCAACCGTCGTTCTAGGTTGGCGGGTGCGTGCGTAGCCTGACGAGAACGCTCAGCTCACAGAAGATAAGGAGAGAGCCAAGCCCGGGAAGACGACGCGATTTGCCGAAGGGTGCGCGTCCTTGATGTTGGAGAATATACAGAACTACGAGACAGGGTCGCCCACCTAGTCCTGGCATACGTTGCCAACGCAGGCACCAGCACCACAATATTCTCCGTCAGTTAGTCAGGCGTATCAAACGCAACTGATATATGACTGACCTAGTGCTGGTGCAAAGGTAAGCCAGGTACAGAACGCGTCACCCGCAGATCAGGTCAGCATGAAGATGAAACGTACGTTTTGTTCGCAGCGGCCATAAAGTGGTTGATAGGCCGGCTGGGTGGTATTGCTGCAGAGGGAGCTCTCGATACGATCGAATTTCGACGTTGAGAAACGGTTCGAGTTCTAATCATTCGATAGTGCGAAGACTCAGGGGCTGGATCGTGACGGTAAGTTATTCAAGCTGCTCACAAAAAACAGACGGCCGCGAGCGGGGCAGAGGCGAGGGATCTCCTCGCGCGCATTTGTGCTATGGTCGGTGTCAGCTAATCAAACCAGCGTGCACTGCCGTGTCGACCTTCGCGGCATAGAAGTCTGGAAAGGCCGGTAGACACAGAGGGAACTGGTGGAAGAAGGTGTGCAAGAGCGTCCGAACGAAGGCTGCATATAAAGGAACCCTTGGTGGCAGGGTGATTCAGAGTCTTTCCGAGAAGTGGCGAGCAGAGCAGAGGGAACGAGTGTAGTAGGCACGTTTTGCAGACGAGTGGTTCAGTGGTGACGTCTTCAGCATCATATGGTGCGCTTGCCGGCGTGTCGTCCGGCCGTATACGGGCTGTTTGGTGGATACAGGAGACGATCCGATTGTGGCGACTACAGCACAAAAAACAGTGTACACAACAGTAACAGCCTCTGGGCCTGTCTACTCAGGCACCGTGTCGCGTCCGGGGAGTAAACCCAACACCGTCGCGGCATCGCGTTTCTCACGGCAAAGCACACGAATCACGCATCTGTGGGTCGCGGACTGTATGAGCGACACGTCCGGCAGGTGAACGAGGCGCTGCTTACCGTTGTCGTGCCGAAACGGACGTCGTGCACTTTTGTATAACGGTGGGTGCCGGCTATTCAACCCGGCGGGGAATCACTGCGTCCCCTCCTGACGGCTATCCTACGCCCGCACCATTGACGTACCCGACGCCCTCGATCCATCTGCAAAGGTCTCGCCAGTCGCGCCGTACACGGCATACGCGTACCGTGCCTCGATCGCGCGAAACATTCGATAACACGCGGGAGAAGCCTGGAACAGGAGTCAGAAACGCGACATGGTAGACAGTAAAGGGGGCGGCAACTGACCTGTGAGAGGTCCGCGGCGTGGATTAAGTGTGGACGAGTAAGGTTGCCAGTACGGGGATACCCGTCTGACAACCGCTCGGTGAGTCGATCGAGGTCGTGGGGGCGTGATGTGTGCCGTGCGAGTCTGCAGCACGCAGAGAACGATCAGGACGGAGGAGAGAAGAGGGAGGGGGGTGGTACTCACATGATCGAACTCCGGGAGGTGGATTAAGTGTGGACGAGTAAGGTTGCCAATACCTGGCAACCTCTCGTCGCGTCGCGTTGATCGAGGCCGGTGGGGGGCGTAATGTGCGCCGTGCGGCCGGCAAGCGAGTCTGCAGCAGGCGGAGAGTGATCAGAATGTGGGAGAGAACGGTCAGAGGGGTGCTACTCACATGGTCAACGTCTTGGACGCGGATTAAGAGTGGACGAGTAAGGTTGCCAATACCTGGCAACCTCTCGTCGCATCCATCGAGGTCGTGGGGGGTGGGATGTGCGCCGTGCGGACGGCACGCGAGTCTGTAGCAGGCGGAGAGTGATCAGAATGTGGGAGAGAACGGTGAGGGGGGTGTTACTCACACGGTCAAACTCGGGGACGTGGATTAAGAGTGGACGAGTAAGGTTGCCAAGACGGGGGTACCGTCTGGCAATCTCTCGTCGCGCCGATCTGGAAAAGGGTCGATACAATTGTGGGAGAAAGGCAAAGGAGAGGCCTTACCGTGGGGGGCAGCGTAACGGCAGGACATCGCAGAGGGGCGCAGATGCTACAGAGGTGGTCGGGAACGCGATGAGAGGGCAAGGGGACTGACGCAGACAGAGGAGGGGACGGGGAATGCACGTCGAGTGCTGACAGCTCCGGCGACACCAGCCCAGCCTTTATACGTGGGCCAGCGTCCGATCCAGCGCTTCGTACTTTGCGTTCGTCGCGTCAAACGCAGCTCCCTGAGGCCCTCTATCGCGCGATGACGGCGCAAAGCCATCGTCCGCCGCCATTCTCACCGGCGCCCCGTGTGACACATTTTCGGCGGCGCTCGTTGCCCTGCGCGTGATGACCGTCCTCGACAAGCGATGTCTTCGCTCCACAGGGCCAGAGACGCCGCTTGGCCTCATTTGCACGAGTTCCCAATGTTTTGGTCACCGTCGAACACGGCGGGACGCTCTCGTGAATCCGCCCGGTGCGTCAGGTTGACACCCGGCACGACACCGTTCGCGATCGACCGGCTCAACGTGCGACGGGGTCGGACGACGCGTACGGCAATGCGGCGGAGTCTTCGCCGCCGCCCTCCCTTTGGCCTTCGTTTAGGGTCCTTTGAAGGGCGCAGTGAGCCATCGTGTTGGGTTTTTCGCGTTGAAGCACGCCCTAGATTAGGGTGCGTTCAGCGGCGCGGACGAGGTGTCGAAACGAAACAAATCGAAATGCATACCTGACCGTATGAATAATCAGCCATGTCGCGCGTATCTTCGCGTACGGCACCGGGCTTCGTCGCGTCCGCGCGGAGTCGTCCAAACTGATCCATTGACGCGCCTACTTCTGACAGGACCGTAGACGCAGAATCTTGGCGGGCGTCGCGTCGGCATTGATTATGGCGGGTGGATCTCGACTCGGCCGAATGTCGAACAACTGCGTCGGGGTATCTGTCCGCGACAATCGGTCGGGCGCGCCAAAGAGTCGCCCAGGGTCGACGGGCCAGTGCTACCCCCAAACGCGCGCCGAGTTTGACAGGGCGCAGGGAGGTTTCATTGGTTCTCTGTTGCGGGCGCGTCTCGTAGCCGTATGGCGCGAAGTCGTGTTTACGCTCTGCGTGGCGTGTTCTCAGTGGTAGATTCCAGCCAATCAAGCGCAATTAAATGAGTACATACCTTCAGATATTCTGCGAGAACTACGGATGTGGACCAGACGCGTCCAGAGGTGAAGGCCAGCTGGAACGTCTGCCCTCGCTTCGAATGAGCGAGATGACGCGAGTACTCCCAATCGAACCGCGGGGCAGGCGGTGGCGATTCAGAGACTGTTGAGTCTCGCTCGTGTCAGTCGGGTGGTAGCCGTCGAGAGCGTGAGTGGGCGAAAGCCCCCGTCGTTCGGCCGAGATGCAACGCGAGATTTGACGCGTCTGCTTCCGTTGCTTGACCTGTAGCGCGTTCGCGTACCTGAAAAAAGACGGCATTTCGTAATTCGCTCGCGAGGAATGTAGACTAGAACGGACGTACCCCGCACTGCCGGCCGAGTGTGCCGTTTGCAGCACACAATCCGGCGCGGTGATGCACCCTCTGAGTGCCATCGCGCAGCCTGGCGGATGTGCTTGTGAGTGGATATCTGCCGCGCATGCAGAAACGCGTACTAACTCGCGCTTCAATTGCCTCATACGCTGCGCGAGGTAGCGAGCGACGCTTCAACTCGGTGAGTGTTCGACAGCGGCGGGAAGGAGGGCGGGAACGCACGGGGCAGGCGCGTAGAAGTCGGGATCAGGGTTGTGATGCTACTCCGCGTCGGTGTGTGCAGGGCGGCCAGTCCGGCGGAGCACGTCTGCAGTGGTTGGTTGAAGCTTGAAGTCGAGGCGTCGAAGACACCGCCTGCCTGTTTTGGCAGCGATCTCAGAGATCCCACGTGGGGCGCATCAACGGGCCGCCGTTTGAGCGCGCGCGAGGTCTCTCGACGCGTTTGATCTCGACTTCGACCACGACCGTCGAACTGCGTCATATACCATCGCCCCGTCCCCCGCCTACATTCTCCGGCGCACGCGCCACCCTCTGCAGGTATCCGACTTTTACAACGACTGCAATCGGCGACCAGCACTCAGTGGGACCAGCGCGCAACGCATGGGAAAGGAGGACGCCGCCCGCTACGCCGCCAGGGCCCGAGGGAACAGCCCGCCGCCGTGAAGAGCGCGGGGATCGCAAGATCTCACCTCGACCCACACCATGCCACGCAACACGGCACCGCCGCCGTCAAGCACACTAGCGGTGCCATCGCTTTGCATGGCGCCCGCCATGCCGTCCTGTCGACCCCGACCCTGAGGAATCTGCAAATCTCGCATCGCGGCGCGTCGGACCTTTACGGCGCAGATGTGCAGATGTGCAGCGCGCGGGGGCCGGCTACACAGCTGAATGCCAGCTGTCAGACCCCCTCCCGATGGTGTGGAACCGCCCGTATCGAGTTCCAGGGTCCAGGGCGGAGGTACGTGCCTGTGTCATTCCATGCATGGCCGCCACTGACGGTAGCCCGTCAATGTTTACAGAATCTTTGAAACCCGCACGTACGCTTTCCCAGAACGCGAGGCGCGTTCGTAGTGGTGAAAGACGGCGCGCGAGAACATATCAACCCGACGCAGCGTGCTTGAAGGCCGCACCGAGCAACGCGCACTGTCAAGTAGAAGGGGTTCTGGGGCGTCGCGTAACGCGTTGGAAATTGCATAGCCGGGAGTAGAAACCGTTTCGGGGCAGGTGCCTCGCTCTATTTGAGGTGCGTACCTGAGTTTTCGGTGTGTATTTTGCGTGCTAATCCATGTTATGCAGCAGCTGTACGTAAAACAGCGGTCTCGCAACGTTGGCACGGCTGTCGTGCTCCGTTCGCGTCGAGCCAGTACGCCAATAGTGGAACATCCCGCCCCAGCCAATCCTCGGACGGACGGAGAAGCACCGGATTGCGCATGCACGGAATACGACCGAAAATAGCTAGTGCGTACCATGTATTTCGCACGCTCGCGATCGTCAGCTTACCTATTTGATTGTCAGTTTCTGACGAAAGCGGGAATGGCCGTTGGGCGTGCACGGGAAATCACGCACGCAACTCGGTGCGTTTTCGAGTTTTACACAAGACTGCACCCAGATGGCTGAGGATCGCGCGCAGAGGTACTCAATGGCCCGGAGCGACGATACCATCGTTGGATAGCCCTGTCTGCTGCACGACGACGGCTACTTGGTGCACGGTTGCCAGAGTGCCGTCGTCCGCTAGCTTGAGTCTCAGCCCTCATCCACCAAGAGCCCGCTCGGACGTCTTGGTCCGCCCGAAGCGCGACTAACTCGACGCGAAGCCTCTGCTTTGCCCCCGACGGTGTTGATCGATCGTCAGGGTCCTCTGAACGACGGGGACGCCTCACCCGCCACACCCGCCATTACATCAGTGAGCAACATCCCGCTCTCAGGATCGCAGGCGCCGCCGCATCAACACGGACGGCGCGTGTACGGCGAACACCATTGCATCCCCTCGCGACTGTATCGACGCGACGGGTGCGGTCCTCCGAGTAACTCGCTCAGTTGGCGCTTCAGTCTGCTACGAGCAGGCAGCGAATCCGACCCAACGACCCCGTCTGGTGGAGGGTGGCGGCTGGTGGCGGGCGCGACAGAGACGTCTCGTCAACGCGACAGCCTCGTCCCTGCGCGACGGCATCGGACGTCAAGGCCGTGCGAACTGACGCGACGTCGCGTACCAAACCGGCCAGTCCATCGAGCTGTCCGTCGGCAGGATTCGGCGGGATTCTCATTGGCTTCGAGTCCCACAACGAAACGTCAGGACGTCGCTTCTGGCAGCGCGCGGGAGGGCGCACCAGCTAGTCCATACCAGGTTCGGCGCGTATGGTATACGCTCCGGGATGTCAAATCCCGTCCCAGCGACAAAGTAAATTTTCACGGCCGCCCGACGTCTCCTGACGTCGCGTCGTGGAACCCTGGATGCGTCAAGGCCGCGTCTCGACAGCTCGCTCGACGCGCGATTTCCTCCACCACCCCGCGCTCTCGGGACGCCGTCCGCCCAACAACTCGTTGTGGCGCGTCATCGAAATATTCAATACGGCGTGATATACATTACTGTAAGGTATGTACTCTACGCTCTCTCCATGTCTCGCGTTACTCATTACGTTCTGTAATTAATTTCGGACAGTTCTTCGTTCGCGCGCCTCCTCGTACGCGAGCGTGGCGCTTGTGTCGAAAAGGTTAGTCTAGCCGCCGTCGCGACGGGCTGACATCTCGCGTGGACGGGCCGTGCAAAATTCCACTTGCACGGCCACTGTTGCAGCCTGTCTGAGTGAAGCAGGGTAAATGTCAATGAGTGATTTATTCTAGTCAGTATCCCAGGATCTTTACCTGCACCCTTGAGATGATTTTGAGGGCCCACTAAGTTGAGAATAAAATAGAATAAGCTGCATGTGTTTCCTGAGTGATGAGCAGTTAATTAAGATGTGGTGTGGAACAACATGAGAATTAAAACATGAGAAATATGAAATTCTGTCAGAGGAAAATAAATCCGAAGCCCCTGAATTAAAATGTACAGCCCTGAGCGTTTACGTGTAGCTACGCGTAGTCATTTCAGAGTCAATTTGCGCCAATCACGACCCGAATGGGGGACGCCGACGCGCTCGGGATCATTGGCACCATGCACGGTAGCCTGGCGCCACTGGTCCCGAGCGAGTCGCCGTCCAGCGACCAGGCCAAAATATCCGAGGGCACACCAAATATATTACTGACAGACTTGGACTCAGCAGCAGCCCACACCGACTTTCCGCACGCTCGTCCACTCACTCGCTCGCTCGCACGACCGGCGCTTCTGACTTCGCACTCGACAGCATGGCCCGCATCTACACCGCTCTCACCGCGCGACCGCTACCACCGCACCTACTGCGCAGAGCCCGTAACCTGGGAATCATACACCGAGCCCCAAAAGGTGTGTACTACCAACCGGCCTACGCGTATCCTACGCTGACGACACTATCACCCTTCTCCAGCGGCGACCCTCCAGTCCCAGCGCAAGGAGGCGCGCCACATCATCCACGAGACCGTCCAGGCCATGCTCGGTAAGCATCCACGTTCCCACCCCACGTTCACTCAATCCCGAAATCTGACGTCCGTGCGTGGCATCCCCTTCCCATGCCATTCCCTGCAGTCGCGGCGGCCGACGACGACACCGCGCAGATGGTGTGGACGCCGCAGGCGCACTCGACGACGCAGCCGACGATCCTCGGGTGGGGCGTCGAGCTCTGTGGGTGGCCGCCCAGCGTCCCGTGGCAGTGCCCCGGCCACATCTGCTCCCTCCGCCAGCTCCAGGATATCGTGAAGGCGCTGTACCGCGGCGAGATTTTCTTTCGCAGGCTGCGGCCCGTCGAGATCTGCCGGTATGCGCGCGAGCTCGAGGTGGAGCCCCCGGTAGCGCGGCCCCTGCGTCCCGTTGAGTCGCGCACAAAGCGGCTCTTCAGGTCCGTGGGTGTCCAGACGGATGAGGGTGTTGGTGATTGGAGCGTGGATTTGAAGGTGTAGTCCAAAGGTCGAGGCAATTGGTGGCGCTTTGTGTGGAATGTGTTCTCGGTGTATCTTAGAATAGATCTTGATAATGTAGACTGCATTTGTTTCTGGCCTTCGACGAGTCGAGGCCAAGCTGCCCGTGCGCGAGCCCCGCGGCGCCCCAGCGCTCAGTATGATTAATCAAATATATTTCCTGTCTACGTACATACATGCCCAATATGCCCGCCCGACGTCGGGGCCGTTGTCCTAACGCGCGGCGCGTGCTGTGCTGTTCGTCCTCATGGACATCACCAATGCCGGCGCGGCGCGAGAAAAGTCCTTCGGGCGCCGTGTCACGACGAAACGCGCGGCAAGCGACGTCCGCCGCTCTGCCCGTCCCTGTCCACTAGCGTGCGACACCTGTGAAATACGCGGGGCGTGGTCCCATTGCTGGACCAAAGGACGTGCTCGCGTGCCCCGTCGCCGTCGCGCGCCGTCTCGGCCATTCTATTGATGCTGCACATTCCCCAAGTCGGGTTGCACAGAGGTAAACCCATCATCCTGCTGCTCCTGCACGAACTCGGCCTTGGGTCGTATTTGGACGTGGCCGACGGCACAGCGAGGAAGGGCGCGAACGGCGCGTCCACGGGCAGATCTGCAGCACGCGATCGGGGCTGTTGACAGATCCCCAGGCGCGATGCTTCCGGTGCGGGCCCTGTTGACACATCTGCCGCCTCGCCGACGGCCACGACGCGCCAGGGTCGGATGGTGGCGCGATGGCGATGGCGAAGCGCGCCGTCTTCGCGGTGGGTCCTGTCCTGTTGTGGCGAGGGAACGTGCTGTCCGTCGCTTTGCGCCGATGACCACGGTGGGAAAAGGTCTTCGGGGCGCGACAGACGAGGCCCTCGCGCCTCGACTGCAGCGAGCCTCTTGCTCCAACTGGCAGGCAAGGTGCGAGGGCAGCACCCTACGGGTCCGCGCGACGGTGGGCTGGGGAATGGCGTAGCCAAGGCGGAGTGTTGACCGTGCCGGCACGTCGTTTTGCGTTAGCGCAGACGGAGGGCGTACGCGCAGCCGACGCGACCTAACGCGACCTGTGCACCTGTCAATCAACGTGCATGTCCCCCAATCGGCGCGACGGGCGGAGCCGCCGTTTCCCATGGCGAAAATTTCTCCCCCCACCCTCCTTGCCTCCTGCCATCTTGTTCGTCGCCCTGTGCACCCTCCTCGCTGTCTCCCCACTCTGCTCCTTCTCGCCGCCGCCCACCCGCCATTCTCCTCGCCGCGAAGCGTTCACACGACGATGATGACCATCCCGGCCCCCGAGGGTTCGAAACGACGCGACCGCCCCTGCTCGACGTCTGTACATCCTCGGCGACGGGTGTTCCCGCTCAGTTCTGTGACGCGCGAGGGGTTAGTATCGACGACACGCCCTCGGGAGCGCGCGACTCACCGGAAGCTCGCAGCGACGAACGCGCGGTCCACGCGCGCTTCATCGGTCTTTGCTCTCGCCTTGCGCGAGGTTGGTGTCGGAATTGCGCTGGAGGCCAGCCCGGACGCGGCCGTAGTACGTCAGCTACGGGCGCGAGGCGGGCTTCTGAAAGCCCAACCCTGCTTCGACGGCGTCGCGCCGTCCGCGCGCGACGTCGACGCTCGTTCCACCCAGCGGAGGGCGAGTCTTGCGCGATCGCGACGCGGATTCTGCGCGACCCTTGCTGCTGTGGTACGCCCCCGTTCCCATCGTGTGTCTTCTCCCAGGCGCGACGTCGCCACACGATGCCCGGAAGCCCTACGCGGCGTCGACGCGACCTTGACGTCTGCATTGCGCCGCCCAAGGGCGACTTCTGCGCGTTTGCATTGCTGATTTCCCCCGACCACCGCCATCTTCTTCGTGCCTTCCCCGCGCAATCCCGCCCCCGACAGGTCGACTCCCGGTGCTCCCGCAGCCACGCGATGTCGCGAAGGCCCGCGCGACGTTGATGCACCTTTGCAAAGCGTCGCCGGCGCCGATCCGCGCGATCCTAGCTGCGAGTTTGCACGAGCGCAAGCCCGCGAGTTCGCACGAGCGCAAACCCGCGCCCTTCCCCGACGTCCCCCGCCTGCTGTACACCTCCTATCGGCAATCCGCGCGACTCCTGCGACCCTGATTACCCCGCGATCGCGACTTTAGCCAAAGGCCGGGTTTCGACGCCTTTCGGGCTTGTCGGGTTGCCATTGGTACGTCCAATCTGTTATCAAGTTCGCGCGAGGACTACGGCGATGCGAGCAAAAGAAGACTCACCATCATCTGCCGCGCAAACACGCGTGCATGCGCTTCAGAACCGCGTGAGTTGTTAAGTTGTAAGTCATTTCTCCGGGTTTGGGTCGTGTTGTGTTGCGTGGGACCTGCGATTCAACGCGCTGTGAGCGCAGAAACGGTAAGGAAAGACTCACAAATAACATGTTTGCCAGCAAAACCAGAGCCCCCAAGGTAGCGAGGGCGTGGCTAGAAGCGCGGCGGAGGGCAGAGTTGAGGTCGCGTTGGCGAGACGAGTCGATTGGTGGGAGTAGAGGACTGTCGATCCCCGCGTCGATCCCGGTGTCGATCCCAGTCCGTAGTAGCTCCCTGTGCGTAGTACTACCTCCCTGGGAATGGTATAAGGAACGTTTATAGATCGCGCGAGCAACCAGCCCCGTGCGAACCCACGCTCGTCCGCACCACGCCAGACGCCCGCGCCTGCCATTCCGGGCCAGGCGAGACGCCGGGCAAGCGTGAGCGAGCGAAGAAAGGCGAGGCCGGGGGCCGGAAGACGGAACGCGCGGCGAGGAGGTATCGTCGATCCTGTAAAAGAAACAACGTACATTGGGTATAAATTCTACGTCGCGTCGATGGGGATGTTCCCGCCGAGGCCGAAGCCGACGAAGAACGTCATGGCGCAGATGGCGGCCCAGGTGTCGAGGGCGCCGATGATCATACCAAAAACGGCGACGATTGCGACGGTGAGGTTGAAGGCCCAGCGGCGGCCGATGATGTCGACGAGGATGCCCCAGGTGAAGGCGCCGACGGTGAGGCCGGCGGAGAATACTGGAGAAGGAAGCAGGTCAGTGGGATGCGAACACGGAGCCTGCGATCGGGAGCATAAGATGCTCACCAGAAAAGATGTCGCCGTAGTCCTTGTCTGCAGCACTGTCAGCGACAGAAAAGCAACACGCAGAGGCGACACACCAGAGACGCCGAGCTCCTGCTGTATGCGCGGGGTGACGAGACTAAAGGCCTGGGCCCACATGAGGTCGAGGGCGTAGCCGAAGCCGCAGAGGAAGAAGCTGCGGGCGCGTCAGCACAGGGGCGCACGACTCGCATCGAGACGCAGACGCACATGCACCACTGGTAGCGGCCCATACCCGTGTCGTCGAGGGCCCTGCTGATGACGGCAGTCTTGCGGTCGAGCGCGGTCTTGCCCTGGGGCGCACCATAGGGCATGGCGCGGGCGTGCGGGGGCGGGTCGTCGGACGGGAGGAGGGTGTAGTTCCTGCGGGGCGACATGGCAGACGGTGGTTAAGAGACGGCGCGCGGTGCACCAGGCGAACACAGGCACGGCCGCATCGGGGCGGGACAGGCAGCGTCGCTGCTGCATTGGGAGACATGACATCACGGGCCCTGTCGCCGCTGGCGGGGTGCGCCGCCCAGCGCCTGCGACTCGCCCAATGCGGGTGCGCCGTGCGATAAGCGTTGCTCTTGCGGAAGTCGCCCTGCCAAAGTGCAGCGGGCCCTCTGTGTGCCATGTGCACGGCCGCCTGCCCTGGGAATCCGTCAGCGTCGTGCTCCACGGGCCAGGCCAGCACAGGCACTCACCGTCGCTGGCCTGTGTGCGCTGCGCCTGCCCGTGTCCGATGGCTGCCCCACGAGCCGCGTCCGCCGTCTCTTGTTGACACCAGCAGCACCCGCCTCGATCGCGCGCCCGCCAGACGGCCCACCGTGCCTCGCGTCATCGCCCCAGCGCGTGCTCGTCCGCCAGGTGTATGCGCGTGCATTCCTGCCTGGCGGGGTGCCCCAGTGAGTGCGCACAGCGAGTGTGCGTGGGCGGTGTGCGTGGTGCGCTGCAAAGCGTGCCTCGGCCTGCCACTCTGATCGCCGGGCTCGACGACGCGTCGATCCGCGGCCCTGGGCCTTGGCCCCTTGCGCCCTCCGTCCGCCTCCGTCCTCTTCATCGTCGTCGGTAGTCTCCGCTGTTGCCCGCCCGTGCCTGCGCTCTCTTGCATTCGTCCCATTCTCGCCACCGTGGACCTTCTCTCCCGACATCGGCAGATCACGCGCACGTTATCGCCGCCCTATTGACTTCGCTGTGGCATCGACCTGTGACCTCAGCCGTACGCGCGAGTCATCTCGCGTCGTGCGTGGAATGGCTGCACTTTGATTAACAAACGATCATGTACGCGTGTACACATAATGCCGATCTATAGCGATACGGAAGTCCGAAAGGACGGTGTACACTGAAGTAATGGCCTCCGGCCTGTCTACTCAGACACCGTCGCGTTCGAGAACGGGAAACAGGCATCTGTGGGTCGCGGATTGTATTGACGACACGTCAGGCAGGTGAACGAGGCGCTGCGTTCGTGCCGAAACGGACGGCCGCTCGCGGGGAAGGGGCAAGAGATCTCCTAGGGTGCATTTGTGCTATGGTTGGTGCGGTTAATGAAACCAGCGTGCACTTCGCGGCATAGAAGTCTGAAAAGGCCGGTAGACACAGCGGGAGCTGGTGGAAGAAGGTGTGCAAGAGCGTCCGAACGAAGGCTGCGTATAAAGGAACCCTTGGTGGCGGGGTGATGCAGAGTCTTTCCGAGAAGTGGCGGGCAGAGGGGACGACTGCAGCGGGCACGTTTTGCAGACGAGTGGTTCCGTGGTGACGCCTTCAGCATCATATGGTGCGCTTGACGGCGTGTCGTCCACTCGAAACAGGCCGTATACGGGCTGTTTGGTGGATACAGGAGACGATCCGATTGTGGCGAAGACAACATGTGATCGGCTGGACAGAGACGTCCAGGGCCTGGAAGTTGTGCTTTCAGCCGGTGCTAGATAGACGGCCACTCGAAGGAGAGAGCGGAGATGCAACGTACGTGTGGTTGATGACACGGTGGTAGAACAATACTGAGACCGGTATCGTTGCTGAGAGAACATGCGGAGAAGGCTCTAGATATAGTCGTATTTCGACTTTCAGGTTCAGGTCACTTGAAGAGGACAACGACTGACAAGCTAGATCATGACCCGGCAACTAATCAAAATCGTATCATGTGCTCAGCGAATTGATCAACGAGATACTGACCTGGAGTCATCGCGCGATTTCGGTTTTCGACAACGTCGAACGACAAGAAATGCGAAGACTACGGTATGAAACCGTTCGATAGCGGACAGGCTTCAAGGGCGCGTCGATGGTGATTGTTGGAGAGCCCGGTCTACGATATTGCTTTCTGGGCTGGCGGGTGGGTTCATAGACGTAGCCTGAAGAGAACTTGTCAAAGATTCGGTTCGAAACTCGGTCACCAACGCACGCACCAGCACCACAATAGTCTCCGCCAGTTAGTCAGGCGTATCAAACGCAACTGATATATGACTGGCCTAGTGCTGGTTTAAAGGTAAGCCAGGCACAAACGATCCGGTCAGCATGAAGATGAAACGTACGTTTTGTTCGCAGTGGCCGTGGTGTGGTTGACAGGGAGGCTGGGCGGTATTTTTGCAGGAGGTCTCGATATGATCGAATTTCGAGGTTGAGAATCGGTTCGAGTTCAAATCATTCGGGAGTGCGAAGACTCGGGGCTAGATCATGACGGTAAGTCATTCAAGCTTCTCGAACGCATCCAGCAAATTGATTCAGGGAATACTGACCCAGAGACATCGCCCAGACCCAGCGCAATTTTCGCTTTTCGACAACGTTGCATGACGGACGGAAATCGGTAACCAACGCAGGCACCACATGAGCTGAAACAACAACATTCTCCGTCAGTTAGTCAGGCTTATCAAACGAAAATGATACATGACTGACCTAGTGGGGGTGCAAAGGTAAGCCAGGAACAAACACGCCCCGCCGATCACATTCCGTTGATGGCGCATCACGTCGCGTACACCTTCTTGGTATACCACCCACCCACGGTGATCACAACTTGTTCGTCTCGATACCCACCCACCTACGACGCCGTCGCGTGATCATAATTTGTTTGTAACAGTACGTGCAGGCTAGGCCAGATTCTCCGCCGTCCGCTGCTTCGTCAGCAATGTGCTTGGTCATGAACTCGGCTGGCGTCGTCGGACGCCTGGTGGGGCGCGGTGATTGGTTCTGGGGATTCTGTGCAGTGGGATCCTGGCCATTTGTGCAGCTTGGTAAGCAGGTGCGCCGCGTTGTACCCACCGCGAGGAGACGCGGAGTGGGTGTATAAATAGTGCTGGATCTGCGAGATGATCAGCAGCATCCATTGACCTCATCGACCCACTCCCAACTGAACCCCCTCCAAAATATCTTGACATGTCGCACGGAAAGCAATTCACCCTCTACTCCCACGCTCGTGCCCCGAACGGCTGGTACGTCACCCTTCGTCTCGATGCTGGAGTTCCGCCGATCGTCTGAACAGGAAAGTCGCCGTCGTCCTCGAGGAGCTCGGCTTGACGTACCACTCCATCTACCTCGACTTCGAAAAAACCGAGCAGAAGTCCCCCGAGCACGTCGAGTACAACCCCAACGGCCGCATCCCAACGATCATCGATCACAAGAACAATGACCTCGTCCTCTGGTAAGCCTCGCGTTCTGTGTCCACAAAACATGCCACTCACCCGCGAGCCAGGGAATCCGGCGCAATCCTAGCGTACTTGGTCGACAAGTACGACACGGAGCACAAGATCTCGGCTTCTACCGAGGCTGACAAGGCGAAGCAGCTCCAGTGGCTGTTCTACCAGGCGTCCGGCCAGGGCCCATACTTTGGCCAGTACGCGTGGTTCACGCGCGTCCACCCCGAGAAAGTGCCCAGCGCAATCGAGCGCTACAAGAAGGAAATCGAGCGCGTTTTCGGTGTGCTCGACGGCGTGTTGTCCAAGCAGGAGTGGCTCGTCGCCGGGAAGCCCACTGTGGCCGATTTCGCGTTCCTTCAGTACGTGCAGTCGGAGCGTGGAGATAGAATACGCGCTGATGTGTCCTAGGTGGACGACTATAACCTTGACGCTGGTCGAAGGCAACGATTACAAGACGCAGTTCCCCGCTGTCAACGCGTACGTTATATGCGATTTTTGGTGGATTGTCAGGTACTGACTTGTGGTCTGTAGGTGGATTGAGAAGCTCAACGAGAGGCCCTCGGTGAAGAAGTGCGCCGACGACAGCGCGGCGGCTCAGGCTGCACAGGCAAAGTGAGATGGTTGAATATTACGATGGAAATCGATCGAGTGTCAAGTGATGTACCTATATATGCGCAAAGCAAAATCGTTGCATATAAGGATCTTGATGAGTGTGCCTGATACCGAGCGCATTCTGCCGAATGACGCGATCTAGATGCGATTGGTCCCCCTTGCAAAGCCGCGGCAAACAGAGGAGTGACGGCTCCTGTGGACTTGATGCTACCGGCCGAAGAGAGAGCCGAGGCATGGAGATATGGTGTAGATCTAGATTTCCTGAACGCTGTTATGATCCATTTTCGGCGTGTTGAGCTGTGCATTTGAAGAAACGAGCGCAGCTTTTGGATAGTCCCGCTGGTGGCGCATCGCGCGCCCACACCCGAAACCCCACTAGGCTCCTCTTAGTCACCATTCCTAGTCAGCCATGCTTCGTCTTGATTCATGATCTACGCACCTGCGACCTGGCCATCTTGTATCCCTCCACGCGATGCGCGTATATAACCCTCCCTGTACCCGACATTGACGATCGCATGGAAATCGATTCACTCCCTACCATGGTACGTCACCTTTAGTCGCGTTGATGTAGGAAAGTCGCACCATCTACCTCGTCCTCTGGTACACCTTACCATGGGTTCAATTCGAGGAAACGCTCCCCGGAGACAGACTCTACGCCGTATTGAAACAAAGCAGGCTGTTCCGTCCGCAATCGAGCGTTACAATAATGAGAGTTGGCGTCGTTCTTTTTTATGAGTGAGGAACAGCTGTTGATGTAGGGTGTTGTAGGTGGACTGCTGGAGCCCGGGTGGACAGTTATGGGACGGAGTTCGGCATGAGTTTGGGAGATTTCCCCCTGCGGTAGAGTGTTCATTGTCGTTGATAGGTGGCTTGAAGATTTGCAGGCGGTGAAGAAGATTCTGACTGAGTGGACGGCATTGCAGCCTCCAGTTGCGTGTGAGAGTGTTCGTCTGGGCGAAGGGTTTGAGTAGCAAGGGGTAATGTGCATGTAACGTATACGCACGATGTCAATTTGTAGCGTCATAGAAGCGTGAAAAGACTGTAGACGCAGAGAGGAAAGCGCTAGTTAGTCAGTGGAAGTTTGTTTATAAGAGCTTTGGCCGTGTAGAAAGGAGGTCCGGTGGCATCGGAGGCGGGGTGATGCAGACTCCGGAGCCGTCCGAGGCAAGAAGGCAGGATACGGGCGCGAAGGAGCTTTATTCGGCGGAGACGGGTGGTTCATGGTGTGACTGCGAAACGGCGATGGAGCAAAGACCCAGTAAATATGCTCTTGGGCGCTAGACGGAGCAAGTCCCCGGTTTGACCGAAGACGGACGAGCTATATACCTATGAGTTATTCAAACTTCTCAGAGTCTTGGAAATTACCTCAGAGATACTGACCTGGAGACGCCACCCAGACTCAGCGCGATTTCCGTTCTTTGCCAACGTTGCACGACGAGAAATGCAGCAACCACGGTATGAAACAGTTCGATGACGAATGAGTTTCAGGCACGCGTCAATGGTGGCGGTTAGAGAGTCTGGCTTACGAAAAGGAAAGTGTGTCGCTTTACTGACGCGACCGTCGTTCCGGGCGGTGGGTGCATAAACGTAACCTGAAGAGAACGATCAGTTGGCGGAATATGATGGTAGGAGAGTGAGTCAGGGGGCTGGGAGAAGACCCAGACGAGCATTTGTCGAAGCATGCATCTCCTTGATGTCTGAGAATACACAAAACTCTCGGTAGGGTTGCCACCCTTGCCCGTCAGACCTTCTGTCGCATCGCGTCTGGTTGTGGGAAACGTTTTGAATTCGAAGCTAGGCACTACATGACCAACAATATTCTCCGTCAGTAAGTCTGGCTTATCACACGCAAACGATTTATGACCGACCTAGTTGTGGTGCAAAGGTAAGCCAAACGCCCCGTCGTCAAGATTTCGCTGATGGCGCATCACGACGCGTACGCCTTCCTGATATGCACCCACCCCCGACGCCACCGCGTGATCCCAGCTCGCTTGCACAGGCCAGGCACCGCACGCACGGCCAAATTCTCCGCTGCTTCGTCAGCTTCGTGCTTGGTCATAAACTCTGTTGCATCGTCGGACGCGCCGCAGCGGCTGATGGGATGTGTTGATTGGATCTGGGGATGATCTGTGCAGTGGAATCCTGCCCATTTGTGCAGCTTAAACGAGGCCGCGTAGCTGAGCGTTGTCAGCAGGTCTACGTACGCGCCGCGTCGTATCCACGACGAGAAGACGCGGCATGGGTATATAAGCCATGCTGGATGTGCGAGGTGATCAGCAGCCCTGTCCGCCACCATCCACTCGACTGAACTCCTTCCCAAATATCTCGATATGTCGCACGGAAAGCAATTCACCCTCTACTCACATGCTCGTGCCCCGAACGGCTGGTATGTCGCTTTGCCACGAGACATAATCCTTGCTGATTGCCTGCGTAGGAAAGTCGCTGTCGTTCTCGAGGAACTCGGCTTGACGTACCATTCCATCTTCCTCGACTTTGACAAGACGGAGCAGAAGTCCCCCGAACACACCAAGTACAACCCTAACGGCCGCATCCCTACGATTATCGACCATAAGAACGGCGACCTCGTCCTCTGGTAAGCATTGTGTCCACTCAATCGCAGGACATTCCACTTACCCCAAAGTCAGGGAATCCGGCGCAATCCTAACGTACTTGATTGAGAAGTACGACACAGAGCACAAGATCTCCGCTGCGACGGAGGCAGACAAGTACAAGCAGCTCCAGTGGCTGTTCTTCCAGGCATCCGGCCAGGGCCCGTACTTTGGCCAGTACGCATGGTTCACGCGTTACCACCCCGAGAAGGTCCCCAGCGCGGTAGAGCGCTACAAGAAGGAAATCGAGCGCGTTTTTGGTGTGCTTGACGGCGTGTTGGCCAAGCAGGAATGGCTCGTCGCTGGAAAGCCTACTGTGGCTGATTTCGCGTTCATTCAGTACGCTCTTTCCGCTACGATGGCTGACAGAGACGATGCTGACGGGAAAACAGGTGGACCGCTGGGACCTTCATGTTGGTCGAAGGTAACGATTACAAGACACAGTTCCCCGCTGTCAACGCGTACGTCATATCGGATTTCTGATGGATTGTCGGTTTGCTAACCTGTGGGATGTAGGTGGGTCGAGAAACTCAAGGAAAGGCCCTCGGTGAAGAAGTGCACCGCAGACAGCGCGGCGGCTGCACAAGCGAAGTGAGGCTGATGGTTGAACAGTAGTATAGAAAGGGATTGAGTTCAAGGAATGTACCTCTGTATGCTTAGAGCAAATCGTTGCGTGGATCTCGATGAGTGTGTCCGATATCGCGCCCGTTCGGTCAAAGCGATCCAGAGTCCGTCCAGACGTGATTGGCCCCCTGACAAAGCGACGAACAGAGGAGTGAAGGCTCTTGTCGACTCGATGACGCCGGCGGAAGAGAGGGCCGGGGCATGGACATATGATGCAGATCAAGATTTCTCAGGAACTCTACCACCTCGTTGTTTGAGAACGCACAGGTTCTCAACAAGACTGTTTACGTCTGGTTTATGTCAGATCGCATCGCGTAGTTCGGAGTTCTGAGAGCTTGGACACAAACGCGAGTGCGACTGCACGAGCCAGATGAACATTGACATCCGTAAGTTATTCAGGCTCATAACATGCGTTGAGTGAATAACCCACGACTGACCTCGTTGTGATGCAAAGAACAGGCGCGTCCCGGTGAATTTTGCCTTTCAAAATTTCAGGCTCTGCTGATGGCACATCACGACGCGTGCCAATTCCCGATATCCCGGCTTTCTTGGTCCTCCACGGCCAAATTCCCCGCTGTTTCGTCAGCAAAGTGCCCCATCGTAAATTGGCTGGATCGTCGGACGCCACGCTGGGGCGCGTTGATTGGATCTGGACATGATCTGCGCATTGGGATCCTGGCCATCTCTGCAGCTTTGAATGAGGCCGCGTGGTTGGCCACGGTCAGCAGGCTCACGGACGCGCTACGCGGTGTCTGTGTTAAGTGAATAAATAAACCGTCCAGAGCGTGCGCTGTATCCTCGTTCTACTCACCGAATCCCCTTCGAAATATGTCCCACGGAAAGCAGTTCACACTCTACTCCCATACCCACGTTCCAAATGGATGGTGCGTCCCTTTGTCGCGACGTTAGATCCTTGCACTAATTCTCTGCGTAGGAAGGTTGCTGTTATCCTCGAGGAGCTTGGCTTGACGTACCATCCTATCTACCTCGACTTCGACAAAAACGAGCAAAAATCTCCGGAACACACCCAGTATAACCCCAATGGACGAATCCCGACAATCATCGACCACAAGAACGGCGACCTCGTTCTATGGTAAGCATTTTGTCCGCGTATATCATGACGCGTCACTCACCACGCTGACCAGGGAGTCTTGTGCGATCCTTGCGTACCTCGTCGATAAGTACGACACCGAGCACAAAATATCTGCCTCGACTGAGGCATACAAGGCGAAGCAGCTTCAGTGGTTATTCTTCCAGGCTTCTGGCCAGGCCCCGTACTTCGGACAGTACGCGTGGTTCTCTCGGTACCACCACGAGAAGGTGCCCAGCGCAATCGAACGCTACAGGAAGGAGATAGATCGTGTGTTCGGCGTACTCGAGGGCGTGTTGTCCACGCAGGAGTGGCTCGTCGCCGGAAAGCCTACGGTGGCGGACTTTGCGTTCCTCCAGTACGTGTTTTTGCCAGCTATAGCGTGAAGGACGGACAGCGCTGACATGCACACTAGATGGACCGTTGAGACCTTTAAGTTAGTTGAAGGTAACGACTATAAGATGCGGTTTCCCACTGTCAATTCGTACGTCATTCCTGATTTATAGGCTGCCGAGTGCTGACCTTTGCTCCGTAGGTGGATCGAGAAACTTAACGAGAGACCCGCGGTGAAGAAGTGCATCGCCAACAGCACGGAAGCACAAGCGAAGTGACAGGATTGCTTTGCAACAGGGTATAGTATCGAGGGATGCACCTTTTCATTAGATACGGACGGTTTGCGCGGTCGAATCTTCTTGTCGAAGTGAGCATTCCAGTGCGCAGCGCAATGTGCAGAAGGTATATTTGTCTCTAGTGTGGACTAAAGTCGAAGTGGAGTGACTTGCGATGAGTACTAGTCAAAAATAGATAACAAGACATACCTTTTGGTGTCACCGATAAACTGCGCGACATTCGGCAGGAGTGATGACTGTATGCGTCATTGTGCGGCCAGCGCGGTCCAAAATAGACCAAAGATTACCGTCTAGCTTTTCAGCTGTGAGATAAATCATCTATGTTGTCGTTTTGTCGTTGTTATGCGCGTGAAGAGGGTCGCAGGCGCGTCGTTTCAGCCAGAGGATTAATTGGCTTCAAGTTGTGCTAGAGAGGTTTGGCAGGATAACGAGGCCAAAATCTAACATGGCAATGAGCGTGCAAGACAAAAGAGCGTGTTTATTGCAAGAATATACCAGCCTTGACGTTTTCTTGAGGCATTCTGACAGGTTTGCGTCGACGATGCGCTGTTCGAAAGCAAGCTGAACGCCCTGGCGCTTCCCTTCAATTTCTGTCTTTGCAACTCCGCTGATGGCGCATCACGGCGCGTACATCTTCAACGCACCGATGCTTGGACCATGCCCTCCGCGTTCATCTGGAGCGTACGACGCGCTCGTGTGTCATCACCGCAACGTCCAAACCCCCCACTGCTTCGTCAGCGGCGCGGTCGGCCATAAACCCCGCAGCGCGCGACTGATGAGTCGCGTAGATTGCATCTTAGGATCATCCGCGCAACGGTATCCTGGGCATCTCTGCAAGTTGTGTGCCACGAAGGCGCACGCATGATCAGCTGGACGACTTCGATGCCGGGTTAACGCATGCACTGAGAAGATGTTCGTCCGGCATGCGATGTGGGTATATAAACCCGCAGGATGGTCGTTTGGCGGCATCGTTTCCACGATCTGCTCGACTGAATCCCTTCCCAGAACATTATCGACATGTCGCACGGCAAGCAGTTCACTCTCTACTCTCACGTAGCCGCTCCGAATGGCTGGTACGTCATCTTTGTCTCGGTGCCGGATACGCGCTGACACTCTGCGCAGGAAGGTCGCCGTCGTCCTCGAGGAGCTCGGGCTGACCTATCACCCCATCTACCTTGACTTCGATAAAAACGAGCAGAAGTCTCCGGAACACATCAAGTATAACCCTAACGGTCGCATTCCGACGATCATCGATCACAAGAACGGCGACCTTGTTCTCTGGTACGCTTGTCGTTTATGCATCTACTAAGCATATGGCTCACCCCTCCGATAGGGAGTCCTGTGCGATCCTTGCGTACCTAGTCGACAAGTACGACCCCGAGCACAAGATTTCAGCTTCCACCGAGGCCGACAAGGCCCAGCAGCTTCAGTGGCTCTTCTTCCAGGCGTCCGGCCAGGGACCATACTTTGGCCAATACTCCTGGTTCACGCGGTACCACCCCGAGAAGGTTCCAAGCGCGGTGGAACGCTACAGGAAGGAAATGGAACGTGTCTTAGGCGTACTCGACGGCGTGTTGGCCAAGCAGGAATGGCTCGTCGCCGGGAAGCCCACAGTCGCCGATCTAGCGTTCCTCCAGTACGTATCGTTTCGCTCTGGTATGAGGGTAAACAGTGCTTACACACAGACTAGGTGGACCACTGGTACCTTCATCTACGTTGAAGGCAACGATTTTAAGACGCAGTTCCCTGCGGTGAACGCGTACGTCATTACTTCGTTGTCAGCAGATTATCAGCCGCCGACCTGCGATCCACAGATGGATCGAGAAACTCAACGAAAGGCCCTCGGTGAAGAAATGCGCCGCTGATCGCCCGGCGATCCAGCAGGCAAAGTAAGAGTCCTTTGTAGTGTCGAACTGTAAAGAGCTTTTGCATCGCACAATGTGATCATGAAAGAAGCTAATAATGTGTGTATGTGTCTCGCGATGCGAACGTCTGCACACGTGAAAAGTCGCGTCGTCCAGGCGAGAGGAGATCTGAACCTGGGTTGGTCGAGCGGCACGACGTAAGCATTTCGATCATCGATCTCGCTCACTCACTCACTCGCCGGTGGTGTCCATAACGGTGACTCGCAAGTTCTCATTATTATGGCCAGCTGATCGAAGCTATCACTTCCCAGGCATATACACCCCTGGTTTCTCGCGTTCAGACCCCACTGATGACGCTTCAGCGCGCGTACGCCTTCTCGATATTCACCTTGACAACGCGCCATTCAATTATCCCACCCCTTTGTTCGCCCGCATTGTTTCTCTGCGCCAAGAACTCGGACCGTTGCAACAAATGCTGCTTCATCAGCAACCCGCTTGATCACACGCCTTACTGAGCCGCTGATGGAATACTAACACCCTAGGATTAGATGCCAGATCATCCATCCACTCGTATCCGTAACATCTACGCCAACTACCCGACCGTGTAATCCACCAGTGCTCGCGTACAGTCAGCACAAGGGCGTTCATGTGGGATCGAACCCGCCATTGAAGATCCCATCTTTACGTGTACGCGGCTGGGCACGCGCCGCGTCGAAGGTATATAAATCCGAAGGGGAGTTCATCTGGAGAAACGACATCTCTCTCCCTTTTTAAATCGACCAGATCGCCCTTCGCAATGTCCCACGGCAAACAATTCACCCTCTACAGTCATCATTATGCCCCCAACGGCTGGTACGTCGTCTTTCCGTCGGACTAGACCTTCACCCATTCCATATTCAGGAAGGTTGCCGTCGTTCTCGAAGAACTCGGCCTGACCTACCACTCCATATACCTTGACTTCGAAAAGAACGAGCAGAAGTCTCCCGAGCACGTCAAGCTCAACCCCAACGGTCGTATCCCGACCATCATCGACCACAAGAACAACGATCTCGTCCTCTGGTATGCTTTGTACCAATTCCTCTACCCCACACGCTCATCGAAATCGTAGGGAGTCGTGCGCAATCATCGCGTACCTCGTCGACAAGTACGACACGGAGCACAAGATCTCCGCCGTCACCGAGGCCGACAAAGCGAAGCAGCTTCAATGGCTGTTCTTCCAGGCGTCCGGGCAAGGCCCGTACTTTGGCCAATATGGATGGTTCCTGCGGTACCACCCTGAGAAGGTGCCCAGCGCCGAGGAGCGTTACAAAAAGGAGATCGAACGCGTTTACGGCGTGCTGGACGGTGTTCTCTCGAAGCAGGAATGGCTCGTCGCTGGCAAGCCCACGGTGGCCGATTTGGCGTTCCTTCAGTGCGTCTCGTTGTGGTTGTGGCGTGAACGAAGGATGGTGCTGACGTACGATATAGGTGGACTGCAGGAACATATACGTTCGTCGAGGGCAACAACTACAAGGCGCAGTTCCCTGCTGTCAATGCGTAAGTCACACGATCGCCTACTGTAGGCCGGCTACTCACCGTTGTCGTTAGGTGGGTCGAAAAGCTCTTGGAACGTCCTGCTGTGAAGAAGGTCAACGCGGAGCGTGCGGCGATGCAGCCTGCAGCCGCATGAAAAGAATCTCTACGATGTTCTCGGCGGAAGACATCAGTAGCAAGTAATGTACATGTAGCTGACGATACCGTAGTACGTACATGTACGATATCAATTTGTCACGACGTGGAGGTGCATCGCAAGCAGTAGCGGGACGGCGGACATGCCCGGTGTTTGGAAATTGACGGAATATCGAAGAAGTAGTTTCACCGACTGGGTGGGACACCGATACGAAGCGTATAGCAATATAAAACCGGTGGGAACCCTTGGGCTGTTCATAATAACGAGCGTGCGCAAGGTATACCATGCTACTTGCGCTTCCTGTCAGTCCTTGCGTGAGTCCGTCTCGCGTCCTGAGTCTCGACATGCGGACTCGATGTAGGCAGCACCTGCACCAGCCTTATGCTATGTCAGAGAATTCGAAGGTAGAAAGAGTGCAGATCACAGCGAGACTGCCAGAGGTCGAGGAACACGGGAGAAGACAAGGACGCTTCGCCAAAGTAGTTTAACTTTCACTCCGAGAACGACTGAGGGGAGTTTTGGATAATCAGTATGACAGACGTACACTTTCTGACGGTACCACGGGCAGAATTAAGCATCTAGTCTCGGTTCTTTCGGAGTGAGGACGGTATGCGTGGGTGCTTTGATGACTCACGCTATGGGGCCAGGTTTCCAGAGCGGAATGACACCTTCCATGATTAGTGAGGTAGAGCATGCTGTCATCGGCTGAAACCAGCGAAGAATTGTGGAATTTTGAAATGGTTTCCGTCGCTTCTTGTGCTGGAGTATCGTCACTTGGTGTACGGCGGCGAAAAGACCTCTAAGGATGCGATGGCACATGCGACGTCTATCATCAATATTAACTGTGATCAGATATCCCAGCTCTCTACGATTGCATGGACAGGCGAGTAAAGACATAGTTTACCTGTTTCGAACCTGTCTCTGCAACATGAGAGTACAGAACAAAACGCGGCGCTTCCGCTCAGCTCTTTCAAGGTGATGGCGCATCAAGATTCAACTCATGATCGAGGCACGTCCGACTCGGAGTCGGGCGGTATCAGCCTTTGCAGCATTCAAAGCCATCCAGCTGCTGACAAATGCCGTACGGCTAAATTCACCGACTAGCGACCTGCCTTGGTAATCAACCGCCGTTGGCATAACTGCGTCCTGAACCCCTGGTTGGTTGCTAGACCGTCTTTCCGACTAGCGTCTTGACATCTCCGCAGAACAACCTACCCGGCATTTGGCGCGATCTGTCATGGAGTCAGCAAGATTGAGTACGCCTTACCAAGTTGTGTCTTAGCAAGAATGGGTGCTCCCTCGAGGCGGGTTCGGTCGCCGTTGTGGTATATAGACTCGACACGACAACCTTGTAGATGGCACCAACGAATCTCGCTCATACTCCACCATGTCGCACGGCAAACAATTTACTCTTTACACCCACGCCTCTGGTCCCAACGGCTGGTACGTCGCTTTGTCGTGGGACGGGATTTGCTCTGATTCTCTGTGCAGGAAGGTCGCCGTCGTCCTCGAGGAGCTAGGCTTGACCTACCAACCTATCTACCTAGACTTCGGCAAGGGCGAGCACAAAACTCCTGAATACACCAAGTTCAACCCCAACGGTCGCATCCCTGCGATTGTGGACCACAAGAACCGTGACCTCGTTCTCTGGTCAGCTTCCCGCTTCCCTGCCGTATGATTGCGCTCATCCAGTCGATAAATTGACAGGGAGTCAGGCGCAATTCTGACGTACCTTGTCGACAAGTACGACACAAGCCACAAGATCTCCGCCGCAACCGAGGCCGACAAGTACAAGCAGCTTCAGTGGCTGTTCTTCCAGGCGTCCGGACAAGGCCCGTATTTCGGCCAGTACGCCTGGTTCGCGAAGTTCCACCCGGAGAAGGTTCCCAGCGCAGTGGAACGTTACAAGAAGGAGATCGAGCGCGTTTTTGGTGTGCTTGACGGCGTGTTGGCCAAGCAGGAGTGGCTAGTAGCCGGCAAGCCTACCGTCGCCGATCTGTCGTTCATCCAGTACGTTTCTTCCGTCACGATGGGCGAGAGAGACGATGCTGACGGGGAAATAGGTGGACTGCTATCGCCTTTGCAGTCGTTGAGGGAAACGACTACAAGACACAGTTCCCTGCGATCAACGCGTGAGTTGCATATTTTTCGGCGGTTGGTTGTTGTTAATTTACGCTCTAAAGTTGGTCCGAAAAGCTTAACGACAGGGCCTCGGTCAAGAAGATTGCTGCCGATCGTGCGGCGGCAGCGTAAGGGGGCTCTACGCGTTTCTGTAGCAAGCACTAGTATCAAGCAATTTACATGCAATAGAAACTTGGGTGCACGTACTTTCTGGGAAGACTTCACGACCGTTGGGTCGATGGACTAGCAGTATTCCTTTGCCTAAGTGTCTGTCTGAGGCAATATTATGCACTGAATGATGCAAATGTTCTAAGTGACATCTCCAATCTTCCTGTGCGAAGGCTCACAGCGTGAGTTGAAGGATACGACGGCATACACGCCAAGGAACGTGTGCGTGACGAGTTGGTGACGAGCGCACTCACGACGCGCTCGGTCTCTGCCGACTTTCCAAACTCCGATGATGGCGCATCATTACGCGTACACCATCCGGATATGCACTCCCGTCACATACACCAGCCCACGATGGACCAACTTTCATCACGCTCCCCACGGAAAAATCTACCGCTCTCTTACCGAGAATATGCTTGGTAATGGTCGCCTGCGACTGTTGACGGGATAATTGCGCTGCGTTGATTGGTCAGTGCGCTATTCTCGTTTCTTGACATCTGCCCGAAGGCTTCGTCGCATTCTCCGAGTCGACGGGAATTCGCACACAGTCAGCCGTCATGTGGACTCTGGATTGACTAGAGAAAACCTGCGCGCGTACTTCTGTAAGTAGCACCCTTTCGACTGAGCTCTTTCGTTCACGTCTCGATATGTCGCATGGCAAGCAGTTTACCCTCTACACCCACTATGGGGGCGCAAACGGCTGGTAAGCTACCTATTCTTGCTCCTATATTTGTGCTGATAGAAGAGCTGCAGGAAAGTTGCCGTTGTCCTTGAAGAACTCGGCTTAACATACCACTCCATCTACCTCGACTTCTCCAAGGATGAGCATAAGGCTCCAGAGCACACCAAGTACAACCCTAACGGCCGTATTCCGACGATCATCGACCACAATAACGAGGATTTGGTCCTGTGGTACGTTTTCCTCTGCGCATCTTCAGCGTATTATGAAGCGACGCTCACTCAGACGAAAGGGAGTCTTGCGCGATCATCTCGTACCTCGCTGACAAGTACGACGTTGATCACAAGATATCAGGTTCCACCGAGGAAGACAAGTACAAACAGCTTCAATGGCTGTTCTTTCAAGCCTCCGGTCAAGGACCGTACTTCGGCCAGTACACGTGGTTTTCCTTTTTCCATCCAGAGAAAATCCCCAGCGCGATAGAGCGCTACAAAAAGGAGGCCGAGCGTGTATTTGGGGTTTTGGAAGTAGTGTTGTCTAAACAGGGGTGGCTCGTCGCAGGCAAGCCTACTGTGGCCGACCTGGCGTTCCTCCAGTACGTTTACTTCCGTTTCTACGAATGGAGACGACGTTAACGTGCATACTTTGTTCAGATGGACCACAGTAGCTATGACCTACATCGCGGGTAACGACTACAAAACTCGGTTCCCTACGGTCAACGAGTGCGTTCCGTCAATCACAGCAGACGATCAAAACTCATTCGTACTTCCTAGATGGGTCGAGAAGCTCAACAAAAGGCCCGCTGTGAAGAAGATCGCCGCGGATCGTGCAGCAGTTCAGCCTGTTTGAGGAGACTTATACACAATAATCCGAGTCTGCCTTCGTCACAAGAGCCTAGGCTTCTTTCGCGGGGACGTTGTAGTAGCAGATGTGGTCAATTCGCACAGAACGTAGCACATCGTATACAGTGAGTCGAAAGCCCAGGTGGAACTCGGAAGATGAAGTGCTTATCGCTAATTAGATCTGCGTCCGATTTTCTCCCGAGTAAATATTGACGCGACAAGGATGAGTCGGCCCAAGCTATTTATCCTCGTCCCGCCGGGTCTATGGCGCGTCCTTGGATTTCCGATGATGCGCATCCGTCCACCATTTGAGCGCGCCATCATCGAACCCTGTATAGTGAGCGCATCAACCAAGATCAGCCACCGCTAACCTCTTCCCAATATGCACTAATTCACCACTTCATTGCCCTACGCTGTCTATTTGCTGACAGTAAACAGCATTTGGACGGCCAAATTCACCGCTGCCGCGTCAGCGATGTGCTTGGTAAGGGACGATCGCAGCTATTGATTGGACAGCTCTAAGTAACTATGTTGGCGGCATCATCCACCCGGCTGTCAACGGAATCCTTGACGTTCACACCAGGGAAGCAGCCACGTATCCCACGTTCATTCAGTCAGCAGCATCACGTCGACTCCGAGCCACGATGTGCGTACCACTTGAAGAAGCGGTGACTTCGTCCGCCTTCAGCTCGTCTATAAAAGCCCCGGACGGTTCTATCTGTAAATAGCACTAACTCGACTGAACCCCACTCATCTACTTCTCACTATGTCGCACGGCAAGCAATTCACTCTTTATACCCACTACGGTGGTCCTAATGGCTGGTACGTCGCCTCCTCCGGTTCTTAACTAGACACGGACGCTGACTCTTTGCTCCTGCAGGAAGGTTGCCGTTGTTCTCGAGGAGCTAGGCCTCACCTACCATCCCATCTACCTCGACTTCGGAAAGAACGAGCAAAAGGCCCCCGAGCACGTCCAGTACAACCCCAACGGGCGCATTCCCACGATCATTGACCACAAGAACAACGATCTTGTGCTCTGGTACGCTTTGCGTGTCGTCCTTCGAACTCCACACCCATATGAATTATAAATTTGACAGGGAGTCTGGTGCGATTCTGGCGTACCTCGTCGAGAAATACGATCCGGAGCATAAGATCTCGGCCGTCACTGAAGCCGACAAGGCCAAGCAGCTCCAGTGGTTGTTCTTCCAGGCGTCCGGACAAGGCCCATACTTTGGCCAGTACGCGTGGTTCGTACGCTACCACCCTGAGAAGGTTCCCAGCGCCATAGAGCGATACAAGAAGGAGGCGGAGCGTGTATTCGGCGTCCTCGACGGCGTGCTTTCCAAGCAGGAGTGGCTCGTGGCTGGGAAGCCTACCATAGCCGACTTGGCATTCCTGCAGTACGTTCTTGCTATTGTTGTGTGTGGAACGACGTTGATGTGCATGCCCGGACCAGGTGGACTTCCATGGGCCTAGCCTACATAGAAGGCAATGACTATAAGACGCGGTTCCCGGCGGTCAACGCGTACGTCAAATTGTTTCGTACGAACGACTGATGCTCACTATCGGCCTATAGTTGGATTGAGAAGCTCAACGAGAGGCCTGCTGTGAAGAAGATCGCTGTGGACCATGCAGCTGTACAACCGGCGGCGTGAAAAGCCTCTGAGTATCACTTTGGAAAGCATGATTCACGATGAGTAACAGAAAACGCCGTTACGCGTGGCTATTCCTTTGGATTACTCGCGTATTCATCTGGTGTACCTTGTGTCTGTCAGCAATCAGAGTTCGCCCTCGCGGAAGTCAAATTTAAAGTTACTAGGACTGTTACAAACACGACCGCTCCACTTAGTTACAATTGAGACCTGAGATTGAGTTCGTCTGTCACTCGACAACTTTGGATAGAATCCAGTAGAGAATGATCGGACGCATCGTAGGCTCCGAGAGCGAGCGGGGTGGTGGCTGACTCGGGTCGGAGTGGGGAGCTGAGTCGAGTTTGCGAAATCGCGGAACCGAATCCATATGAGCTGGGTTGCAACTCTCCAGTGTTCACCATGACAGATTCTTCACCTCACAGCCATCCTTCGCGCGGCGTGGTCGATAGCGCGTAATGCACGAGTTCAAACAGCCTGCGTATGGTGTAGAAACGCTCAGTTGAATTCGCGAATCTATTCACCTGTTCCTTCGTCTGATTGCGCTTTGCGCATCCCTGTGTACGATGCTGCAGCTAGAGCACCGCATTCTGGATTTACCGCTGCGAGTTGGCTGCGGTTGCTGCCGGACCGCGATGCCGACAACGCTGAGGACAACGCCGCCCGTCCGAGTCATCACTGGTTGGTTGCCGACCATCAACTGCAAGTCGCCGCTGCGGACGCAGCCCTGACACTCTCTGCTTTCCTCCGAACCTGTTCATCACCATCGGACCCTCTGCGAACTCCTATGCATCCCACACACAATCAGCGATGCAATATGATGGGCCATAATGCAGGGCGATGCACCTAGCTCACGCTTGGCACCCCTATGGAACGTTGCCGGAGGCGACTGCGCGATTTCACAGTTGCTATATTGCACTGCGGCGCGTACAGCGATGGGCGTATAAAGATGAGGGCGAGTGTTCTGCTTTGGCTATCTACCTACACAACATCTACCCACACAACCCGCAAACCCGAGCCACCATGAACGTTTTCGCAGTCGGAGCATCGCGAAACATTGGCTACTTGACGTCGGTCAGGTTGCTAAGTGAGTAGCTTCGCGTTCGTCCTGCTGGATTGCTTGCTGAAGCGACGCGGCGCGTGTAGAGAAAGGAGCGACCGTGACCATGCTCCTCCGGAACCCCTCTTCGATGGATTCAGACGCGACAATACAACAATACGTCAAGTCAGGACATGCGCGTCTCGTGAAAGGCGACGCGTTGAAGCTTGAGGACGTTGCGAATGGCTGGGAGGAGGCCCAGAAGGCTTCACCAAACGCGCACGTCGACGCCGTGTTCTTTGCCGTCGGTACGTAACACAGTCCTTCCCTCTCCGAGTCTCTCATTCACGTTGCTTGCAGGTGGTACCATCGACAAAATTACTCTCAAGGGCGGCGGCCAGCTCGCCATCCCCAACCTCTGCACCGCCAGCATGCTCAACGTCCTCCGTAGCATGCCCTCTTCACATCGCGCGCCGGGCAGCCAGCCCAAGCTCATCGTTATCTCCAGCACCGGCATCACGAAGCGCTCCCACGAGCATCTCCCCTTCCTCGAGCGCGTCATGTACAGCTGGCTGCTCGAGCATCCGCACATCGACAAGTTCGGCATGGAACGCGTTCTGGCTCACGTGTCTGGCGCACGCTGGGTGGATCCCGAGTACCGCTCGCTTGCCGGTGTGCTTCCACCCGACGCAGAGTGGACCGCTCTCGAAGGCATCCCTGATGCTGGCTCGTTCACCAATGTACTCATCGTGCGCCCGGCGTGGCTCACGGACGGCCCGTGCAGAGCCGAAGACGAGAAGAAGAAGCGGAAGGGCAAGTCGTACGTTGTGGCAGACGACGAAGAGGTGCCCAACGGATACACAATCTCAAGGAGCGACATTGCACACTTCGTTACGGAGGAGGCGTTGGATCCGGAGCGGTGGGAAGAGTGGCGGGGAAGGCGTGTTAGCCTGGCGTATTGAGTGTCACTGTACACCCCCCAGTGATCACGTAACGGCTTGTGACTCTAGAACTACTAACTTTATACCCTCCCCATGTTTATGTCGATACTCCTGGACTCCCCATTCTCCTGTCGTGTCGCAATTGTATAATCTATTCCAGCACGTCTTGAGTGCTTACTTGTAGGAAACCATAGTTTGTTCATCAAATATTGCAGAGATGACATGATACGATGGACGAATATCAAGATGTTGTACGCACACGATTGATGGTTTGATGCGCCATCATTGCAATCCGTGCCTGTTTACCGGTACCGAACCAACGTCGCTCCGTATAAATCTCGTCGATTTCGTTTCCAAGCAGTCTCTCTCCCTCTCTCTAATCAACTCATCCGTTCTACCCGTGTTGAGTAAGGTCAGCTGGCAGCAGGTACATGTTTCGCCCTGCGCAAGACACATAGCTCACCAAACATCCTCGCTCCTAGACGATCTTCATTCCCCAGTCAACGCCAAGGCACTATACTCGCGATCTCCATCATGCATCCCTGCTTGCAGATTCCTGAACTGCTCCAGCAAATTCTGAATCTCTGCGAGCAGCGCGACGTGCTCTACATGGGCCTCGCATGCCGCACATTCACTCCTGCGGCGTTAGACATCCTATGGCGCGATCTGCACGATGGTATAGCACCGTTGACGTACTGCTTCCCAGCTGGCATTGTACAAACACAAAGTCGAAGAAATGCCATAGGATATGCCCAGACTACTCTTGTGAGTCTCACAGGCACTTTCGAATTACACAACAACATCTGAACCGATATTTAGTCTCTGGGCAGGCAACCAACACCGGGAGATTGGGCGCACGTGTATGCCAACTCTCATCGTGTCCGTACCCTTCGGCTGCAAGTAACTGGTCCAGTACACACATTCCATGTTTCCGACGACATCTACCAACTCTTCGTCGACCACTTTCTCGTCTCACACGCTACCCTGTTCCCCAACCTCCGCGGGCTCTTCTGTACGGTCTCCATCAATGGGCGTTGGGGGACTTCGACGGCGCATCTGCTCGCTGAAAGTCTCGCGCGAACGTACCCTCTTGAATGGTTTCATTACACCGCATACGACGAGGCCAACATCATAGACCTGGCAAAATGCCTCCAAGTCAGCGCCGACTCGCTCAAGTCATTCCGCATGTCATGTAGGATGCTGCCCTCCGGTCATACCCCGGAATTTGTGAGCAATGGCATTAGCCAGCTACGGGCATTGGAGAATGCCGAGTTCAATTCCCCCATTACTTCGACAGCCCTCTCTCACCTTGCCACACTCCCCAAACTCGCGTCGCTCGTCCTCGACTTCGACCACACATCCAGGTTCCCAGCATCGCAAGCCCTGCTGCCCGCGCCCAACAACTTCGCCGCCCTCAGAGACCTCCGTGTCACAATCACACTCGACAGAGCACTCACTTCTGTCATCGCGCTCTTCGACAACATCGTCCCGAATCGTCTGCGGAACGTCACCGTCAAATTCGAGTGGCTGCCTATTGTCGACGACCTCACAAATCTCATACGGTCTATCGGACGTGTCCGCTCCTTGTGCACCTTGGACATGTACTGTTCAATGCGTAGCATGTATAAAGGCGACTTCGTCCCCGCCCCTGGCGACGGACAGCGTTGGCCTGCCCCATGCTCCATCCTGTCTCCACTCCTGGGGCTCGGAAGCCTCGAGACTCTGAAGATCGACGCGCTTCCCTTGCTCGTGCGTCCAAGCGACATCGCTACCTTCGCCGCCGCATGGCCTAGCCTGAAGGTCCTGCACCTCAGTGCGGAAGACGTCCTCACGACAACCGACCTGCATCTGTCGGAACTGCTCCCGCTCATCACCGGATGTCGGAGCCTCGAACGGCTCGATGTCCAACTTCAGGAGGGCGGCGACCCAATAGCGGAGTCGACAACGGCGCCGGGCGTGCGTAACGTCAATATTGCGCTGCACGACCCGTTCCCAAATAATTACGACTCTGATTCGGCCGACGACGCCCTGCCGGAGGAGTGGTGGGAGTGGAAAAGAGGATGGTCGAGGAGGCTGGGCGCCGTATTTCCACATGCCGAAATCGAGACAAACTTAGTGAATCTTGGGAATGCGTGGCTGTAACCGCTTTCATGTACTCTTGCACAAGCGGATTTGGTCTTGCAGACTGATATTGAGACGAGATCGAGTAGCACAAGTCGACAGGGTAATTTATTCCGTGCGGAGTCGGAAGGCAGGCCCCAACCTCGTTGAAATCGTCACCGCTACCTTCTGGCACAACGTGACGAAGAGATGCAATATTGGGATCTGTGATCACAGTAAGTTTCCGTCGGATCTTAGCTGAGCGCAATGTGCTCACTAAATATCGGCGACGGGGTCATACAAACGCAACGTCGTGCAGACATGTCTCGACCCTCTCCTGAGTCTTGTGCATTACTTTGCCCGTCGTGGGTATATAGGTGAACGGCGTAGTACTGCACAGTCCATGTGAGTTTAGTGCTGCAGATCCAGAACTTTATTGCTTACCTGTGCTACCAGGGGCATTTATTAGACTACAATATCTTCGATGTGTTTCGTCCGTCCGTTGTAGCTGAACCCATATATCTTGGGAACGTAGCAGCTTCTCGATGATCGCCTAGAATGTCCGGAACTCGAGGCTTGGTCAATCCCTTCAGCAACGTGAGGATATTAATGCGTCTCGTGGCGAATAAATCATCGGGCCACCACGCCAGAGAGAAGCCTGCAAAGCGTTGCCGAGGAGTACAGGCCCGAGCAACACAAACTGGCGCGAGGTAGTTTGGACGCAAAGCATGCGAGCTCTAGAGGACGCGACTTCGAGCAATATCTAGCTAGGAGGGAATTTGAACGTTGAATAATACATGAGACACGGTGAACTTACCTCAATAAAATACAACGCTTCGGCACACCAAGCCATATCCAGTCTAGAATACGCACTGCACAAAGTGAGCCTCGCCATTACAGACCTCTCGAAAACGTCCAACCATACCAATTAAATCCGGTTCATCGCCTCCATCCGCCACCCCTTCGATCATCTCTCCTCCCAAACCGCTCGTCCCTGTCATCTCTCCTCTCCCGACCGCGATACATATGCGCCGCCTCCACCTCCCGCCGATTATACTGATCCCCATACCCCTCTTCCTCGTCTCGTCCACCATACACCGTACTCGGCGTCGCGCTCCCCCGCTCAGCCATCTTCCGCTTCCGTATCAACTCCAGTGCACGTTGTCGTTCAGAGGATTCGCGAGTCAGACGTTCGGCCACTTCTGGCCGGCCGGAGGGAACAGCGGGCGGGCGCATGGGACGTCGTGAAGGTGTGGAAGAGGAGGAGTCGCGTTGTGCGAGTTCGCGGGAGATGTGTGTGAGTGGGTCGTGTCGGGACTTTCGTGCCAGGTCGCGCAGTCTATGTATGGAAAGGAAATATCATGTTGATGAGAGGGAATGAAAACCGGGTATGAGACCAAGTACGCACCCTTTTTGCTTCAACTTCTCCCTCTCCTTGTCTCCCTCTCCATCTATTGCACGCCCCCGCTCGCCCTCGCGTACCGAGTACCATGGTGTACGGTCCTTCTCCGACGGCGCGAGCGGGATACCCTTCTCCGCTTCCACTTCCTTCGGATTCCGCTTGTTCGACGTCGTCTTCAGCATCACCGCAAGGTCTTGCTGCGCAACGGCCGTCAGATACTTGGGAAGCTACGAACGAACCTGCGCACGCACCTTCTCGAGGTCTTCAAACAGATTGACGTGCCCGCTTGTCGGGGCTACAAGGCTCGACGGGCCAGGTACAGGTGCAGATGCAGGTTCCAACGCGTTCGGGACGATGGATGAAGAAGAGGAAAAGGGCACGTCGCCCTCGCCGGTGAAAGCGACGCCAGCCTTCCGACGAAGCACCTCAATTCTTGCCTCCGCGTCCTACACACACGACAACATTGAGCACAACATAAACAGGACACAGGACAGGAGACAAAGCGTACCGCGACCATAATCCGCTGCTCCCTCGCCTCCTCCTCGCGCCGCGCATTCTCCTCATCCCGACGTACGCGCTCGATGTTGTCCTGCCGGTACGGATGGTACGACTTGTGATGAGCGATGTTGAGTTTACCCATGATCCTAACAAGCCAATTGCAGGTCCGTGTAGTATGTCGTAGGGTGTAGGAGAGAGAGCAGGATGTGGTGTGAGTGCAAGGCGCGGACTTGGTGAGCGAACGGAATCAAGAGTCGAAGCGCCCGATCAGTGCCTCGACATACGTGCCGAATAGCGTCGTTCCTGACACACTCACGAGCCGTCGCATTTGAGCGTCCCAAACAGACCGTTGTTGATTCTAATGTAACGTTACAACCCCTTGCAGTATGTAGTCCGGCAGCGCAGCGAGAGAGGGACGAGGAAAGGGAAAAACCAAACAAAAAAGGCGACATAAACATGGAACAAAGCGAGGCGTGTCGACAAGGGGGAGGAGGCGAAGGAGCCGGATGGAACTAATGTGGGACGAGAAGACAATGAGAGCGCTAGTGTAGTTGGGACAACTGTGCGGGAAGAGATCGACGACGAATGCACACGGGGACGCAGGGAGAGTTGCGTGATGGTCGTAGAGGGGCGATGAAGGGGTTGCCGGTGTGAGACCATGTACAGATGGACATTATTGAGACGGGGCGAATGGAATGGGGGGTGGGTAAATAATATACGCGGTCAGGAAGACAGAGGCCAGCTTTCGTGGGAGGGGATGCACCAGCAGCACCGAGGGTCAAGACGGGGAGTACATGAGAGACGAGGCCGCCTGCGCCCTCGATTCGGGGGAGGATGGAAGGGCTGGGGTCGACACGGCCGGGCTACGGGATACGGCGGGAGCGAGGAATGGAAGAGTACATCCGAGTCTCGAGATAGTGTGATGTACGTCGCTGCGAGTCGCTGCGTGTGCCTTCTCCTGTGCTTGGTCAGGCGACAGACGCCGCGCGGGTGGTAGACGAAGCGAACGCGTGACGGGCATCTCCACTTGAGTGACGGTTGACGCGAAAGTCGGCCTGTGCGATTTCCCTGCCACGAAAGGTTGGTGCGATGAGAGAACGTGGGACAACGACGGGTGACAGCGAGATGGTGTGTATGATACCGATGCGAGATGAGGTAGATGGAGATGATTGCAGCATACAAACAAGACAGAATAGAATCTGTAGAAGATAGTTCGTAAGGCATATCAACAGAAGAAGCGGGATCGAACGTACCCATGAGAGCGGCCCTATATGCAAAAAAACGCGCACGACATGCTATAGAATCCCCGAGTCCTTGAGCGCGTTTTGTAATATCGTCTCCTTGACGGCGGCGAACACTAGGCGAATGTTGCTCGTGTCCGTTGCCTGTGTTAGACTAGTACACTGGTTAATGCGACTATCATGCTATGCAGGGAGGCGCTACGCACTGGGGGTACACGCTTAACCGTGCCCGGTTTGCCTGCATGAACCGCCAGAGGATGTACTTCGCGGCCTTGTTGATGTCCGGGCCGCCCGTGTATTCCGGGAAATACCTCTCTAGTGGTACCTGCATAAATTGAGCGCGTCAGCGAACGTCCCGGGTGCCACAACCGCTCGCTTTGCACTTACTTTGGGCAGCTTGTTCTTGAAGACATCGATCTTGTTCAAGAACAGAATGATAGATGTCCGGAGGAACCATCTTGAGTTGATGACAGAGTCGAAGAGCACCAACGACTCTGCCATGCGGTTCTGCGTGATCAATCCACACCGTAAGCCCTCCGGAGATCCCCAACATAGCATACAGCGATCGTGCGTACCTGATTCCGCTCCTCCAGCAATACCTGGTCGTACTCGCTCAGCGCGGTACAGAAGATGATGGATGTTACACTCTCGAAACAGTGAATCCACTTCTTCCGCTCTGACCGTTGCCCACCGACGTCGAACATGTGTATTCTGCAGAGGCACACATCAGTCGAGTCCAGACTCGCCACATGGACGGACTCACGATAGCGGCCCCAAGGTAAATCGAGTCTCCGTGATTCCCGTGCTCTTCGCTCGACACCGTAGCACGTCGGTCTCCGTCGGGACGTAGTCTGGCGTGCCTATTCGTAGCGCCTCTGTGAAGAAACTGTGTACGTAGATTAGCCACAGCCCGCCGCACAAACAAAGTGACCACTTACTACGATGCGCTGTCCATCAGATAGAATTCACTGCTGTGGTCCATGATCTGCGGTATTACGGGGTCCTTCCACAGCTGATAGATGGCCTGCGCCATCTCCTCCGAAAAGTAGAATGTCGGCGAGGGGACAACCTCGTAGTCCATGATGCGGTCCGTGTTGGGCTAGACGAGGCGAGATGGAGGCGTAAGTGCCGGCTGCGCGTAGCGACGCCCGGCGGGGGCGCGCCAGAATAAGAAAAGCGTAGAACTCACGCGGTTCGTGGGGTTCAGGCAGTCCAGACCCATCTTGCGCATAGCGAGCAGAATGTGGTGCGCGGACTCGAGAAGGTTCTTGTAGATTGTCGTGCGGAAAGTCATAAGTTCGTCGGCCGTGTATCCATTTTGGTGGATGATCTTCATCTGCTTCACGATGGTAGACTTGCCAGACTCGCCCGAGCCTGCGAGGCGAGACGAACGCGTGAGCGTGCCGTGCGGGGGAAAGCGAAAGAGGCCTCGGGCGAACGCCGCGCCTGGCGAGACGAACGCGCCGGCTCGAGAGCTAGACAGAGAAGAGAGAACGCACCGAGTAACAGTATCTTACACTCCTTCTTGAACTTCCGCGAGTCCTCCTCGATCTGCTTGTCGATTTCTTGCGAACGCTGTTGCGCCGCGCGGTCCGGGGCGGAGACGCAGTTGCCCATGGTGTCGGCTCAGCGCTGGGGACGTTTCGCAGTCCCTCACGGGCGTCGTGTGTGCGCGGCGAGAGAGGCGCAGGGGTGCAGAGGCGCACGGGGGAGAGCGGAGGCAGTGGCCAGAAGCCGAGGCGCAGGGCGGCACTGCAGTACAAGAGGACTGAAGGGGGCGTCGGCGCGAGTGGTGCGGCGGCAGCGGCGGGGTGCGCAGGGGATGTGCGCGGGCTGGCGTGCTCGGTGTGGAAGGGGTGTGCTGGGGGAGGGGCAAAGCGAGACGGTGGCGGGCGGGAGGAGGAGGAGATGGCAGCCAGTGCTGTTGGGAGAGGTCGTCGCAGGCCTGCCAATTCTTCCGTCCCTTGTTCTCCGTGACCAGATCGTCACGCCGCCGATATAGTACGTCACACCCCTGTCACGGGCCTTCCCGGCGGGATGCCCTGCCGCGCGGTGTCACGCTCGTGGTGGTTGGCGCGCGTGCATTGTTCCCGTTTGGATGTGGTGGTGCTGGCTGCCCGCCCTTTGCCAATAAATCAGACGGATATTCCGCGCGCCCTCTGCTCGCCCTGCGCCGCCACCGCACGATGGCGACCGCCCCGACGAGTGTCGGACGCATTCCAAATGGGTCCTGATTGACCGTAGCCGCATATGGGACCTCATCTATCCTAATAAAGTCGCATCCTCACCGAACGCTCGCCGCCTGGCACATGCATCATTCACAATTTACATCCACGCGCCCTCGCGTTTCTATAGCACACTCACACAGCAAGCAAGGGGTATCGGTATATAGCGGCGCACAACAAAATGCACAGATTGGCTTTACAACAGCGACGTACAACACACACAACAAAGACAGAAAGCGTCCGAGAGCGACACAGCTAACAGACATCACCGCCCACCCGAGCCCAGTGATGATAACGCCCGCCAAAGAACAACAAGACGTCATGCACCGCCTCCAAGCGAGCACGACCAACAAAAAACCACACCAAGAGAAAAGCGTCCAGTACGACCTAGAAGCCCGCGCAGCCGATGGTGGCGCGCCTTACGCCAGCATCGCGGCCAATACGCCGACCGCCACCATGACAGCCGCGTGTGGGAGCCCCGCGAGGCGCGTCCCTGCGTTGTTCGCGGGCGCAGACGTCGTCGGCGCGCCTGCGCTGGGCCCGGTCACGCTAAAGTTGATGCTCGAGTCGGAGCTCGGCCGGTTGTTGACCGACGCGGGGATGGAGAGCGCGCCAGTGGGCTGCGACACGGTCGACGTGATCGAGGTCACAGACACGGGCACCGTCTGCGTCGTCGGGGCCGCGCTCGAGGACGGGGTACTGACAGATGGGGCGGCCGAGGATGGAGACGAACTAGCCGGGGGCTTGGGTGCTCCAGAGGAGGTCGCGCTGTGCGAGCTAGACGCAGAAGCGCCACGAGAGGTGCCGGACGAGGAGCCTGGGTAAAGTTCAAAATTAACATCCAATCACCCAAACCTACGTATTCCAGCGACTCACCAGACGATGCGGCGGAGCCAGTCGAATGCGCGCCGGTACCAGAAGACGCAGAGGACACGGTGCTACTGGCAGACGACGCCGCGGACGAAGCTGCACCCACAAACCCAACATGAGTTAGCACATCCTCGCTTCGCTTCACTTCATTTCAGAGCTGCCGCGCCCCAAGCTGAGAGAACAGGTCGCTCAAACCGCACAAATGAAAGGCAACTCCCGTGCGACGCGGAAACCTTCCAGCGCGGACGCCGTGACACCGTCACATACGTCGCGCGAACATACGCCGCGGTGCGGGCCGGGGGAGAGGCGCAGAGGGAGGGCTCCCCGCCGCACCCGAAGACATGACATCGGGGTGATAGAGGCCATGATGGTGGAGATGCCCGTGGCTGAAGCCTGGCAGATGCGCGGCCCAAACGACAGTCCTCTCCACACCACCACTAAAAATAAGAATAAAGACTGTATGGCGCGGTAGCAGGTGTCTGGCGCAGAGGAATGGACGGCGCAGGTGCCCGACAACTGCATGACGACGCCCTAGCGACGCTGACATCGTGCATCTGAGCGAAACTGCCCAACAGTCACGGGCAGCGGCGGGCAACGCCGCGCGCAGTGCAAACAGCAGACATCAGGGAGGTTGGAAACTCACAGGCAGGGAGGCAGAGCTCGTTGAACAGGCTGGTGCCCGTCCCCGCGTCCTTTGCGCTGCACGTCCGGGACAAGCACGCGTCGTACTCCGAGCGGAACGTCGGGCTTGAGCACAGGCAGACGACGTCGCTGTGAAAGCACGGAGGAGCAATAACGAAAAAAGTCAGACACAACGTGATTCATTAGTGACCAACGTAAGAGATGCGACGCCGGTGGGGACGTACGTGTTGCTGTGGCACCCCGAGTCCGCGATGGAGCTGCCCGCGCACTGGGAGACGCAGTTGGGCGCGGCGGGCGGGGCCTGTGCGGCGGCGGCGGCAGCAGCAGCAAAAGCGACGAGGAGAGCGAAAGCCTTGAACGCCATGGTTGGGGCAAAGAACGTGGTGGTCGAGACGAAGGGAGCGAGGAGCTAAAGAGTGTGGGGGGAGGCGAGGGGCTCGGATGAAGATCTGGCAGTCGAAGTCGAAGTCGAAGTCGAACGTGCGGGGCGGGGGCAGGAGGCCGTGATGGGCGAGCTCACTGTCAGGTGGCGGGGACATCCCGTTCCCACAGTTTAAATACTGCCGCTTAAGCTTTGCAGGGCAATACGGCGGGCCACTTCCCAATTCATTCGAATTTTACAGTTTGTTCGGCCGAATCCGCTCCTTTGCCTGGAAGCCATCCAAACAGGGCTATGTATCAAACCCTCTGTGAGGTTATGAATATTCATCAATGTACTGGTAGAAGATGTGGTGAGTCCTGAGCACCGAAACCACGAGGGACGACGAGCACGTACCGATATGTGTGCGCTGCCATGAGCGTATATGACCCCACCGACGACACATGGCGCCTCGCGGCGCGTCAGTTGACCGCGGAGACACATGAACGACGTCCATCCGCCACCCGGCTGCCACTCTAGAAGCAGCCGTACTCTTACCGCGAGCTAAGCAGACCTCCCTAGACGGACCCGAAACACGTCTGTCTGTGATTCCAGCCCGGGAAGGACTCCTTGCCGTTTTCTTTTCAAACCCAACCATGCGCGATAACCAATACCGAAAGGGGCCTGGCGGGAGAACGCAAAGCGAGGAAGGACCGTGCTGGCTGGTGGTAGCGGAGCGAGAGAAGGAGTGTGGCTGCGCCCCGAGGATCGTCATATGTGTGTCTCGGACATATCCGCGCTCAGACATTATTCCGTCATAACCAATGACAGGCCAGCTAGCGCACTGCACCGAATATAAAACGCCGGGACTGCGATAGGCCCCCGTGAGGAGTCGACTTATCCCAGCAGACTCCACGGTGGTAATTCTGTCGACCCTGGAATGCCAATCTTCGGATCGGCGTGGAGACTTTGGTTTGAGCAAGGCATCATCGTAGCATCGCGGCAGAGGTCGTTGAAGAGGATTGGGCAGACGAAACGAGTGAGTCGCCTTTGCTGTGTGCTGGTAATTGCTGAGATTCCTGGGTAGGCGGGCGCCGTCGTGCCCAACACCGCGCGCCTACCCAGGAATGGTCTTGACGTCTTCCTCCACCGTGTCTCAGGCCTATTGTTGTCTTTGGCGCGTCGGCAATGTCAGGGACGTGTATGCGCTGGGGAGACTGGGAAGGGCGTGGTCGTGGTCGTGCAGAGGTAACACCGTCGAGCCCCAACTTTAACATCGCAGAACATACGATCACCCGCACTTACACGGCTTGGCGGACGTCACCGCCCGCCTCACGCAGCACACGCACAGGATGATACACCGTTCTCATCAGGGGTCATACAATTATGCGACGTATACACCGAAAGCGTTCGGGGCCAGACAACTACTTTTCAGCGAAAGAGAGAACGTCTCTGCGCCGGCGGCCGTCCATGTCCACAGGAAAGTAAAAAGGGGATACGAAAGTCATGCAACAAAACAGTCCGATCCATCTCATGAGTCCATCCTAATCCGCAGCCTCTTAGAGGACGAGGCCGGCACCAGCGATGGCACCGACGACGGCAACACCGAGGCCGAAGAGACCCTCCATGTTGACCGTGAGCGCACCAGCAGCGTTGCCGGTGTTGGTTGCACTGACACTTGCGCTGGACGGGTTGGTGGCGGACGACAACGCCGAGGACAAGCTGCGCGACGCGCTGGACGCGGCGGAGCTGAGCGACGACGCGGCGCCGGATGCGGCCGACGAGACGGAGGAGAGGGCGGACGACGCAGCGTTTGAGGCGGTCTCCGACGCGGAGGAGGCAGCAGACGAGCCAGCTGCATAGAACGTCAGACAGCTGACGGGATGATGATCAACGAAGACTTACATGCGACGGCGCCACACTGGGCATCCTGCAGGGCCTGGGCGGCAGCGACATCGTCGGCGGTGCAGTTCGAGGTGAGGCAAGAGGCAGCAGCGTCCTGGAACGCGGTGCTAGTGCATACGCAGGTAATGTCGGTACTACACGACAGCTAATGAGTGATGGTGCCATAGAATATAATGAGCGACGTACATGCCAGAGCACCCGCCAGCTCCAAGGGACTGCGTAATGCATCCTATGGTGCAAGACGAGATATCAGAAGGAATCGAGGTAGCTGCAGACGAGGTGCTGTCTTGGGCGTGGGCAGCGAGGGCGGCCGCAAGGACGGCGAAGACGAGCTTGTTGTTCATGAACATGGCGGAGGCGTGAATGGTACAGACGGCGTTGGGCGTGAGAGGGCGGTGGGGGTCCTGGAGTGGGCACGGAGAACGAAGAGGCCGACGGGTCTGAGAGTTTTATACCCCCACAGAGGGGTTCTAGGATCGGCGCTAACCTTGATATTCTGGGGTACAAATGAAGTAAAGCGACGTCACAAGCAGCGGCATCACGGAAAAATCCGATCTAGCAAACAGGATGCGCCTCACTCCGTCTGCCACCACTACCCGCGGCCCAGATCGCCCGCCTCCCGCCTCCCGCACAGGGGTGCGCGCAGAGGAGAGGTGGGCGAGTTTATTGGAGTGAAAACGCTGGGATGCCTGGAAGCCTGGCCTCGACTCGACTCAGATGTCCGAACTGTCAATCCGCGGCGATGGGAGCGAAGTGGTTCGATGCGCGGAAATGGCAAAGGCAGGTCAGGTGTGCACGGGAATTCAGTCGCGAACAGGGCGCGGACGTAGTCCCACACCGCACCGTTGATGGCACAGTGGTGCCAGTTTGATCGTCCCCGCGCGAAGGGGGTCGTGACTCTCCTCCGCCGTGGATTTCACCTGCCAGCGGACGCGACTAGCAGCCTGCTCGCGCGTCGCGTGCCCTCCCGACACGCTCACCGTGCCCTGAAGAGCAGACGTATTCAGGAACCCGAGTGCGAAGGCGCGCGGCCGAGGCCCGAGAAGTGTTTCGCATCGGAAGGCCTACATCGTCCCCGGCAGCGGGCTGAAGCTTGTGTTACGTGTACCCGAGGACGAATTGAGCGTCGCTGCTATACAGAGCAGCTCCGCTCGCGTCCATTGCGGGTGGGAGTCCCGACCTGGGTTTGATTTCAACCTGGAAGCAGCTCATCAGATCCACCACTATTCATAGAGACGGAGGTGGTAGGAACAGGCTGCCCCGTAGCTCGAGTGGGTGTGCCACCGTACCGAACACGACGAGAAGGGTGTTCGAAGACCATGAGGGGAGTACTTTCGTCCGCGTACTCGAGGCTGTAGAATACCTAGACTCAACGACTTAGTCATACCAGCTTCGAGTTACTCACCTTCTCAGTTGCTCCGACATACAGCGCACACTCATCTTTACTAATGATATGTCCTCTCCCCTTGACCTAATCGTCGCACAGTCAGAGTGATGCATGAGAACACATCGTTCATCGCTCACCTCCTGGTCAAAGCCTATCTCGCTCAATGACACAGCCATGATGCCATGCCATGTCGCGGGAGAGCGGACGCACAGGACCATCTAGCGGCGATCTCAAGAGCGCAAAGGCCCACGCATGATGGACCTAGCGGCCTCTCACACCGGACGCACGGCCAACGTTCCATGTGAAGCGGCGAAAACGCGATCGCGAGGTAGCGGAGGTGCGGGAAGTTCACCTGCGGGAAAGCCTACGGCGGCGTACACTCAGCCACCTTTATGCAAAATAAGCATCTCGGTGCCAGTGTGCACAGCATCCACACCCGCGAAGCACTCGAAGGCCAGCACCAGAGCCCCGTCGAAGACGCGATGGGAGCGCGAAGCGGTCGGATTTACAAATCGGCGTATGTCCGTGATGGGCGTGCATGCATAGGGCGCGGAATTTGAGGGTGGCGAGGGCATCCTTGGGAGGTGTGAGCAGAGTGTGTTCGACGATGTGAGCGAGATGGAGGTGGGTCGAGGGAGAGATGGCTATCGCCAGCACATCAGCACAGAAAAACAGACTGGTCGTCTTGCGCGTCATCACGAATGCGTCATCAAACGCGACGCGACGCGCTCATTCCGCAATGTCCGGTCAACTTCGCGCACGGCGCAAATGCAAAGTCGCGCTCGCAGTAGATTGATTGTGACAGAAATGTGGGAAGCAGGATTCTGTATCCAGGTATACGCGGTGTGGGCGAAGAAATCGCAGATAACAAAATACTTGGTCCAGAAAGGCTTTCCCGTCTTGTTACTGCGCCAGGCACATACCGCAGGAGGTGCCCCATAGAGCAGAATACTACAGGAATGAACGGCAGGTTCTGAATTGCGCGTCAGATATCTTGGTGGACAGACGCGGCTGACTTTGCAGGTCGGGCGCCCTTGTACGCGTATCTCCGTACCCTTCTGCCTTGCTAAAAGATACGCATCTCCCTGCATTAATGGATCCCTGACGTTTCCGGTTCGAACGGTCTTATGTGGGATTCACGAGGTACAAATTGTCGTGGAGGAGATCTCGAGGAGGTACTGGCTTAGACGCCTCGATTGAGTTGCCGGAAAGCGCCAGGGGCGCCTGTCTAATTCGCTGACGCAAGAGGCCGCGTTATCCTGGAATCCGGTCTTCCTCTCATCCTCGTCCTCCTCGTCCACCCCATCCCCTCACAACGCACGACAAAAACCCGCGCGAAGCTCACACCATCCACGCACACTCTCTCAATCTCCACCTTCAATTTGGATAACTATGGAACTTCCTCCGTTCGGGGACACACCAGGCAAGCGGCGGCGCGAGATTAATCTGGGCGGGACGTCGTCCGTCAGCAGCCAGTCTGCCCTGCTTCAGGATGCAAAGGCTCGGCGCATGGCGCGGAACGACATGCGCAGAAGACAGGAGAGCGCGACGCGTATACAGAGCTGGTGGAGGGGCAGGCGGCACGCGCAACATGTCAGGCAGCAACTCCGGGTGACCTTCGACCAGAACGTGGACAACATCACCGGCTTGCGCTGTCTAGTGTTGATTGGGAAGGACGAGGCTCTGCTGGGGAGATGGGCTAGTGCGATGGTGGCAAACGGATCAGGTGCGTGTGCTTGTAGCCTGTGCAACTAGCTTCTCCTTGACGCAACTCAGTGAAGCTTATACAGGCCGCGTCCGATCCTGCATGCACCGTATCTCTCCGCAAGGCTTCCGTGTTACTATTGCGATCTGTGGCAGATAACCCTTTGTGAGTACGCCTCAACCTCGTTTGTAATTCCTTACCTAGACTGCTATAGGTCTCCGACCGCGGACGTTCAACTGCAAGTGGTCGAGACCCTCCTATCGCCACAATCATCCTCCAAGCCTTCGGCTGCAACACAAGCGCTTCTACTCCATGTCCTCCAGAATGGCTTCTACACATCCGTGGGACAAGCCATCTCTCGAGTGGTACGCCTCGCATTTGCGCACACTTCGCAGCATCACGTACTCACGCATCTCACAGTCCATCCAAGCAAAGTCCTCGACTCCAAGTTTGCCGCGTCTCGTCTCCCTTGCCGTCCTTCCATTCACCATCCTCGAGGCGTATCAAGCGTCTCTACAGCACTTCTTCGCCCACGTCCTCACGATCCCCCTACTCCCAAACCGCCTTCCAATCGCATCACTCTCCTTTCTTGCCCCTCGCATTCCCTTGCCATCCCTGCATGTCGACTCAGCGCCGCAAATTCGCGATCTCATCGCCTCGGATCTCGACCGAATACACCTCCTCGCCAACCTCGCCGCCTTCGCGCCACCACGATACACGACGCTCCCTCCGTCCGCTATCTCAGCGTACCTCCATTTGACGGCAGAGGTGATGAACGTGCTTCCTACCAATGCACTGGAACCTCCTCAGCGCAATGCACCTGTATCTGTGCAGAATGCGTGGGATTCGGACGACTCAGACGTGGAGTCAACGCCTCAGGTTGAGGTTGTGAGCTCGTTTGCGCCACGGAGAGTCTTGCCGGAGTTGGACGCGAAGACAAGACAACGACTACAAACACTTCCCTCTCAACCGCACCTTCATGCTTTACTCAATGCTGCTCATAAACATAGCAGCTCAGAGGTCAGGACCGCGCTTTTCTCGTGGCTGCACGCGCTTTCGTCGATCTGGCCGACTAGGAGGGACAAGATTACGGGTAATGTCGTTGCATGGAGCGGCGGAGGGCTCCTGCGCGACCTGTATCGGTCGTATGTGCGAAGCTCACCATTAGGGAACTCGTCAAATCTTGCGGGTACGTGCCATCATGCTCCATCTTTAATCACGACTGACTACTTTCTTCAGACTCTGCGTACGCAGCGCACTGGCCACCACTTCTCTTCCTCGTAGATCTCTATAACCAAGCTCTACTCACGATGGGAGACGACGAGTTCTTCTCATCTGCCCCAGCTACGGTCTCGTCCTCCGCCCTCGCCGCTGCATCGTCTTCGAACAACGCGATGAATCAATCCATGACAGTAGCTGCGAGGAATCCGCTTACGATCGACGAGATTACGCGATTCTCGAAGCAACTCATGAACATCGTGTTTCTCCTGTACTGGCGCGAGGACCTTATTGGCGTGAGCGCAACTGCGAACGAGGTGACATCGGTTCAGAGCGGGCCGGCGGTTCCTGGCCTACCAAACCTCAGGCTTGAGGCCGCACGGGAGCGTATGACAAAGCTGTTGCAAGCTATTCACGCACGAGAGTATGTGCCGTACTCGATCGATGTACGCATTAACTAATAATCGACTTTCATAGTTCGCGAAGACCGTTCACTCCCCCAGATCACTGGCTCATGACTTCTCAAGTTGACATAGGTCCTTTTGTAGAGGCTGCCATGTACGCCTTCGCGTCTTTCCTATCCTCCGCTCTCTGACCTCTCTCTCTTTCAGCTTCGAAGAGTCAAAACTCTCAGAACCTACCGGCCGTCCTCTCTCGAAACGCCAGATATCACTCCTCTCGCCACGTCTGGGCGTTCTAAACAACATCCCTTTCGCTATCCCCTTCGACGTACGCGTGTCGATCTTCAGGTCGTTCATTCAGAACGACTCGATGAACCGCGGGTACGGCTCTGGACATGGGCGCCGTCACTTTGGCCCACCTATACGTGTTACAGTACGACGAGGAAATATTGCACAGGATGGCTTCAACAGACTTGGAGACGTGGACCTCAAGGGTCCAATCGCCATTACATTCGTAGACCAGTTCGGACAGGAAGAGTTAGTACCAAGTTCGCGTGCATTGTCTTGTTCGCTAAACTGGGTTCTGCCAGGGCGGGTATCGACGGTGGTGGCGTGTTCAAGGAATTCCTGACGGAACTCTGCAAGGAAGTGTTCGACACGGACCGTGGACTATGGCTCGCGAACAAGAAGAACGAGCTATATCCAAACCCGCACACGTACGCGATGGAATGTGGGTATTTTCGTCCCCTGGTATCCTGTCGATCTGACGTATCTTTGTTCGTAGCCAACAGCCTGGCGTGGTATCGTTTCGTAGGGCGCATTCTCGGCAAGGCGCTGTATGACGGTATCCTCATCGACGTCGCGTTCGCGGGATTCTTCTTAGCTAAGGTTAGGATTCTCTGGCTAAAAATGCTATCGTTCACACTGACACGGGCATTACAGTGGCTTGGGAAGCAGAGCTTCCTGGACGACCTTGCCAGTCTAGACCCCGAGCTGTATCAAGGCCTCATCTTCCTCAAGCACTTTACAGGGAACCCCGAAGACTTGTCGCTCAATTTCACCGTAGCAGTCGAAGGTTTGCCTCCCGGCGTTTGCCCATAACCCATGTGCTCACGACTTGACCATTCTACAGAGTTCGGCGTGATGACCAGCATTCCGCTCATACCAAATGGCGAACAGGTCACAGTAAACCGCGAGAACCGCTTACAGTACATCTACCTCGTCTCGCACTACAAGCTCAACAAGCAGATTAAGAAACAGACCGATGCGTTCTTTGAGGGTTTGAGCGAGATGATTGATCCGAAGTGGTTGAGGTACGCACATGGGTATTCGCTCGCTAGGCTTGTATTGACCTCGGCGCGTCAGGATGTTCAATCAGCAGGAACTACAGATCCTCCTCGGCGGCGTCAACTCACCCATCGACCTCGATGATCTGCGGAATAACACGCAGTACGGTGGGCTGTACGATAACCACGAAGCGACGATCCAGGCGTTCTGGCGGGTACGTACAAAGATTCACACGCGTGAAATGGACGCTAACGTTACGGCAGGTCGTTAACTCGTTTACGCAGGACCAACGGCGTGCGCTATTGCGGTTTGCGACGAGCTGTAGCCGTCCACCATTACTGTGAGTCGTTTACAGCGCCCCTTGTCGGGACGATGCTGATATAACCTGCTACCTCCCAGAGGCTTCAAAGAACTCGTGCCTAACTTCGCCATCCGGGATGCAGGCTCAGACGAGAACAGGTTACCGACTGCGAGTACTTGCGTAAATCTGCTCAAGGTGCGACTTCTTCATCTCCTACGAGTGTCTCTATTGACAGTATTTGTTTTGAAGCTACCGCGATACCAGAGCGAACGTACCCTGCGTGAAAAGCTCCTACAGGCCATCCAGGCAAACGCCGGTTTCGACTTATCATAGAGCAAATATTGTATAGAGAAATGAACGGCGGCGCGTTCGTAACGTGTGCGTTGTTGTAGAATGTATCATTGTAGGAACACATGTTGTCTCGAAGTGAGGATCACGGAGTCAAACCCGCTTTTATTGGGGGAAAGAAAATACGCGTCCTGGTTTCTGAAGTTGATGAGATAGTTACTCGCAGTCGCTTGAAAGGTCGCGCAGGACCGTCTCTAACGCGTGGCTGGTGTAGGCGGTAGCGCACCCCACTTCCGCTGCGACTCGAATAGCAGTGCAAACGCGGTCGCTCTACACAGCGAGAGAAAGTTAAACGCATCTCAGCACAAGCACTAGCATCAACGAAGTAAACCACGCACTTGATACTGGGGCAGCATGCGCTCTACTCCTCTGAATCCTGCCGCCGAGTCCCGTAAGGTTTGGATCGATCTTCCATAGGCTGTGCGCACAGGGTAGTCCCCAGCACTGCGCTCGATCGCGTTGAGCAGTCAAGAGTTCTTCTTTTGCGGGTTTGCAGGCGGACTCGGCGGTCGACGCGCTCCGCGGACGTTTTGCCGCGAGGCGGGTAGTGGGGCACCCGTGTAGCCCCAGAGGGCTCGTTGCAGTGTTCTTCTAGAGGGTGTTGGGAGAGGAGGAAGCGGCAGTGAATGTGTGAGAGCGGCGGCGGAGGGAGGTGTGCATCGAGGGAGAAAGCAAGGGGCGAGGTGGCGTGGGCCATATTCCGGTAAGTCGGCGCGTACGAATCTAGAGACACGCGGTATCCTCAACTTTGGCTCTTGCCCTCAGACCTCCTCAAACTCGATCGACCCATGCCCCCATCCGCCAAGTCAGAGGGCTAAATGTATCTCCATGCCGTAGTGCAATCGCGTGCAGCGTGAAATCCGCATACAGTGCTGGCCTCGGCGGGATCCATCGCCCGTAGTTTTTGCTTCCGCCCCATCCTCGGAATTCACCCCTATACTCGTCCTCTCTTCATGCTTTCAAGCTCCTACACCACACCTACCTCGTATACCTCGACCGCTAGCAATGACAGACTCCCCCTCCTCTGCAGGGGGCACGTACCCTTCGCCTCCGGAGGAAGATGAAGCCGTTGCTTATTTCGCTGGGTTGCCGTCCAAGCCGCGCCTTGTTGGGCGCACTGCCAGTATTCCGTGGACACCGCATAGAGGTATGTGGAGGTACAACCAACGCAAGCAACTCGGGACCGTTGTCAACCACAAACTGAACACCATTTGGGAATACGACGTCGCACCGAGGATTCTAGCGTGCCTGGACGAGCTCGGTGCCCTCTGGACAAGCGCAGATATCGTCCGCATCGAAATCGTCGACAGGTCGCACGCCCCTGTCGTACTCTGGATTGGCGTGAAGCCCGGATCTCTCGCTGGGAAGGATGCCCTCGTGGCGGCCTATAGGTCAGTGCCTGTTCGACAGGTCTGAATCACTCGTGCTCTCTCGTGGAACACCAATGCTGATAGTCGGATGGCTAGGTGTCTCGACATACTCGAAGCATCCGGTATCACCGACGTCGACGTCGAGTTCCGCGAATCCCTGTTCGTTCGCTCCGCCGGTCCCGCGCTGCTCCCACCCGCCGGGTGGTTGGACGATCCAATCATGTCCGTGCGACATCCTCTCACGCACGCACTCAGCCTCCCCATTTCCTCCACAGCTACGCCGCAGGTCGCAGGCACTGGCGGCCTTTTCCTTTCCACTGGCCCCTCCTCCTCGTCCCTCATCCTCCTCCTCACTGCCCAGCACGCCGTGCTCCCGCCAGGCGCCACCCTCAAGGACGAAGTGGGCCCCGCCATCTTATCCCCCGGAGAAGCAGCGTTTGAAAACTGCATCGCGGCAATTAGGGACGAGATAGAGACACAAACCTTTGCGGCCGAGGAGCAAGATCGCCGCATCGTCTTGCTAGACCAGGGGCCCGCCGCGCCGGCCGATCTGCGCAGAGATGCGGTGCACGCTGCCAATAAGGCGAGGAGGTCTATCGAGAAGCTGCGTGCGTTATTCGCGGACGTCGACCTTCGCTGGGCTGCCTCCTCCGCGCGCCTGTTTGGATACGTTGCGTACGCCCCACCCGTGCGTGTCAACACCGAAGGGTACACGGAGGACTACGCGCTCATCGCAGTTGAAGAGGGAAAGATCAATAGGGCGACGTTCACAGGGAATAACATCGACCTCTGCACGCTCACCGTACACGACTTCCTACGGAAGATGTTTCCCAGTGAAAGAGGCCGCAGCGTGGACAAGTACCCACTTGACCGCCTCGTCGCCCTCACGCGTATCCTATCGGATGACGAACTACGCCATCCGACCACAGTGGACGAAAATGGCGCGCCGTGCATGGTGGTACTCAAGGACGGCGCGGCGACGGGGTTGACAATCGGCCGGGCGAGCGGCATCATGTCCTTCGTGCGCGAGTACGCGGATGACGGAACATATCGCACGTCCAAGGCGTGGGCGATCCTTCCGTACGACCAGGAGGCCGGTTCATTCTCGGCACCGGGCGACTCTGGTGCTATCGTCGCGGATGGCATTGGGAATATCGGTGGCATGATCGTTGGCGGGGCGGGGATGACCGCAAAGCAGTCGGACATCACCTACGCGACACCATATACTGTCATCGAGAAGAGCATCAAGTCGAAGTATCCGGATGCCCGCCTCTATGGCCAGGCGTGATCCAAGGGGGGTGCACAGAATAAGCGCCCGACATGATGCGGGGGGTGGGTGGGTGGGTGGTCGCGCATGCTTGAAAATATTTTTATTTAGATGGGTAAAATAATGTTTGAGCACGTCTAAAATGGTCCGGGGCATGTTTTCTGGCCAGGAAAGCGAAGGCCGACTGCTCGAGATGACCTTGGAGTTCCCTCGCAGCGAAATGTGCCTAATTAGGGAACCGCCATCACCATCATCGCTCGATTTGGCATGTGAGTTGAACGTTGGTTCTTCTCGACGTCCCACGATTGCATTTCTGCCTTCAACCATCCACCGTCTTGCACCGTCATGACATTTCTTCAGGATCTCCCGCCAACCAGGCTTGACGGCGACAGAAATGCTGTACAGAGAGCCCAGCAAGGTATGTTGTTGATCATTTCGTGGCGGGTAATTGAGGACATGTATACTGATCCTGGCCCTGGTGACAGTGGAGACGAAGTTCGCACCGATCACGGTGAACCTGACTGTCTAGCATCCCCGAGTCCACCCCCCAGTCAACCTGACGATGTGTTCGTTCTCCCCGACAACTCCGCAAATGCACTCGCCTCCTCAGCTAAAGCTCCGGCCTGCCGTGCTGAAAGTCCCCTCCTCCCCGCTATCGTCTCTGCAGCTCCTGCGATCATACACTCGGATGAATTACTGCCAGAATCCTCTCGTCACGTTGCTCCTCCAACGGTTCCCACTGCTCCATCCGCGATGTCATCCGGGCGGCAACTGTGGAAGCGCGTACGGGCTGTCATACTTGACAACTAAGACTGCTATGATTGCGGTAACGAAGTTGATATGAACACAACAGATCTCATGCGTTGCATGGATCCCGGGTGCAGTAGTGTTGTAAGCATTCGCTTTTCCTCTCGTCGTCGTTTCTGACGCAATCGCAGGTCCATATACGCTGTCTTGGCATGCTGGAGAAGCCCGAGACTGACTGGTTTTGCGACAACAATTGCAAAATGAATGCGAGCCTTCCGGCGAAGCGACGCAGAGGCTAATTATCATGGATTATATATGACACTGATATGTTTATTCGATTTTCTCGAAAATACGGCGTGGTAGGGGGTGGGTGGGTCTACCGGGACCCTTAGCAGAATTTTTCAGCATACGGTCGTTTAATTTTTTTGTGCACCCCCCTTGGCGTGATCAGACTTTAAGCTTCGCCGATCATGTGGAGGAACAAGCCACGGGAGGTAAGCAGGAGGGTATCCAGCTAAAGTGGCCACATTTGTAGGCTGTCAGACGGCCGTGAAGGCACCACCCATAGGCAAGAGCCCGGTATAGACCAATGGGGAACCGGTAGTACTATTGTTCTGACAGAGAATCTGTGTAGATGGTCTGGTGTTGCTGGACGGAATAAATTAATATAGCTCTGCAGCACTAGCCACAGCAATTTGCGCCTGATTTCCCTGCCAGCAAGGTTATGAGACCCCCCAGGGGATGGTAGGGGACGGGTAGGCGCCCTTCCCTGGCCCTAGACGCCCTTCCCTGGGCCCTAGACGCCCCTCCCTGGGCCCTAGACACGCCGCCCTGGCCCCAGGCGCCCTCTCTGGCACGCTAGCACGCGTGGGAACATGCGACGTGCAGCGGTGCGCATCGCCCCGCACTGTGCGGGTGGTCGGCGCGCCTGCACGTACGGGAACACGCGAGGAGCAGCAGGGGGCAGCATCCCGCACTGTGTGGGGAGTCGACGCACAGCGGCGCAGAGCGGCGACAGGACGCCCATAGCTCGGAATGGGCACGTGCACGAACACGTGCGGTGAGCCACACCCCGCCCTGCGCAGGGAGTGCATGCAGAGCATCAAGACACGCCCGCGGGCGAGGGGGCGCAGGGCCCGCACGGTGCGAGCGTGGGCTGACGCAGAGCCGTCGCGCTGTGGGCGTGCACACGCAGCGCCCGCACTGTGCGGGATAAACACTACGGAAAGGGTATCGTGACGCGGCCAGTGTTTGCAAGTCGAGTGAGGTCATTGCGAACGTCCTCTCACAGGGATGGCTTCGAGAGTCGACACATCGTATGTACACATTACAACATGAGAGAGGGAACAACAGGATCGCCTGCTCATTGTGTACTATCACCTCGAGCCTTCGCCCATTGCTAGTGAGGCGCAGTGTTTGCGTCAGGTTGGACTTTTGATTACGGATTCATTGACTGCTGAA